>AYEL01077255.1:0-96390 GCA_000484575.1 Olivierus martensii
CAATATATTTAGAACAAGTTACTCGCTTAAGTTCTCATGGCTGTAAAGACATTTATGTTATATCTTAATTAGGCACAAAGTTATTTTTTTTCATCAAATTTTTGGAACTACAAGTGCGGAAATTACATGAAATAGAAGTCGTAATTGACGCATATGGGCGAAAATCAATTTTCCGTTTAAAAAAAGTCGAACGTAAGTTCGAGTAGTCGTTCAACAAGTAGTCGTTAAGTGAAGAATACCTATACATACATAATGTAATATATAAAGCGGCAGATTAATCTTTCCAAATTGCAATTTAGTTTTAGATTTTATTAAAAAGTTGATACCCCTAGGGGATTTTTTTACATTTTTACGTCCCTTTCTAATCTGCAAGGGGCGAGGCCAGTTCCAACCACGGGCTGCAACCACACCCGTGGTTGCAACTGGTCCTCCTCACCATACCCGTGGAGGATATGGTGAAAGAGGGGATTGCAGGGCACCTGCCCAGCACCCCGAAAAAATTTTTCGGGAAATGCCGCCCCCGGGTCTTCCTGCGTGGTACACCAACGCGTTACCCTCGGGCATCCGGCCGCCTACACCTAGGCGATTGCCTAAGTTCACCTAATTATAGAACCAGACTTATTTTCTATGAAATTTAATGCTGATATTCCATTATTGAAGAAACGTTGACGCAAAAACATTTAAACCAACAGTATCAACTATTTTTTTTTTTTCAAGCAGAAGACGGCATACGATATCGGTCTCGGCATTCCTGCTGAACCGCTCTTCCGATCTTTTTTATATTTTTAATTTATCTAATATGAATATTATAGATTAATAATTAGGATATTATTTTCTACATTTTATTAAATAAAAACTTTTATATAAATTTTTTGTTAAAAATAAATAAATTTAATCTTCTTCCAGTTTAAATGAAATTATTATTTATATAAACAAAAAATTTCGAGTGAAAATAAATTTTATGGGACAGTTTGAAAAACAAATATATTTCCATTCTGGAGGACCCGGGTTTGAGTATCGGGCCCATTCCTTGAAAATGTTTATCGTAGCATCCGGGCCCAGTCCGTTGATCCTCATCATTCATTATTCGGCTGACCCTTCCACTTATGGGTGGGAGCCTATGGAAAGGCTCGTTTCGCCTCTTCACTTAGTACTCTTACAGAGAGAAAAGTGGCGTTATCTATTGAAAAAACATTATATCATTTCCAATTCAAAAAGAAAGAATCGTTTTTCTTATTAAAAATAAAATTTGTTTGATATGCGATGCAAAAATCTTCCGAGATAATGTAATGCAATTAATATAAAATAATATATTTTAACAAACTGCGAAAAACAACAGATTCTTAAAATTGTATATGATTATAATTTAGGAAATATGTTTAAAATGGCTCTAGAGCTTTCAGCGCCCCCTGAAAATGTTTGCTGCCTTAAGTTCCGCTCATCATCAGTTTTGACGATGAGCGGAACTTGAGGGGGCGCAACGGTGAGCCAAAGGGCAATGGCGCATTTTCTGTTTTATTATTATTATTGTAGTAAGACATATTTATTTTTTATACATAATTCTGTCGTGTATTATTACAATAATAATAATAAAACAGAAAATGCGCCAGTATCCTTTGATGCCCTTAAATATCGGCGCCCTGAGCGGTCGCTCCGCTCGATGGTATGTTGAGCCGGCTCTGATTAATAATCATTTTTATACGAATCAAGATAATTCTGATTTATTGAATGCTGTTAGATGAAATTTTCCTTCGAACTATAAATTTCCAGACAGAATCTAAGGTAATCTAATAACTGACTAATCTCTAGATTCAGTTTAGACAAACAATTCCTTGAAGAATTCTTTGTCTAAATATAACTATAGAATATAATGCATTCTTGTATTGAGACAGATTTAATTATTTTTATACTAATTTTTAAATGTCGGTGTAAATGAATAATGTAGATTAAAATCCAATCAGATTATTTCTGTATGCAGTATAGTATAGCCTTCCTAGATCTCCTCATTTGACTAATGTAGAATCTGACTGAAGCAATCTTTATATTAAATTGAATGATTTGATACTGGAATTCAGATATTCCTCATTAAATGTTGGATATTTCTCACGGGGCTTCTCAAAATATGGCTTATATGTATAAATAAAATAAGTAACGTTTATAAATAAATACGGATTTTTTAATTTATCCTTTGACTGCTATGGACGCATAAATGCGTCCAGCTGAAGATATCGGTGTGGACTATGGGCGCATATACGTATATACGTTAGAAATTGTTTCTTTGATTTTTGTATTTTTCAATCAAAATACAAAAATCAACGTTATCGATGAGTTCGAGATAGTCACATATATTTAATTTATTTATCAATGACAATACATAAAAATTTATTTGTGTCCGAAGCACTTTCTGTTTGGCAGAATATTACTTCTTCCAACAAATGACAAACGTGATGACAATAAAGATTAAGATTGCAAAATAATATAATTATGATATACATGTCATAATCGAGAGATTTTCGTCTTTTCGTTTTGGACAAATTTAATCAACATGTGAAAATACATAAAAAAGGTTAAATTAATACCTATTTAAAAAATTAAAAGAAACTTAAAAAAAATAATTTTGTCAAACAAGGTGCAAAATATAATTGATTCATTGTCTCTCAAAAATAAATAAAACTATTTATCTGATGAATTATATTTGTGGGATCGCGGTTAGTTAAGTCAGGATGTTTCTGACACCAGGTGTGGCAATTTATCGCGTTCACACCAACACGTGTTTTTAGATGTTTTGGCCGAAAAGTGTTTAGATGTGGGTTTATGGATAAGTGCCACTCCGGGTCCAAAATGTTGGAAAATTCACTGGAATGAACTCACACGCGTTTGAATATAGCAATCATAAAAATTTATTATACTAATAAAATAAAAATAAAAGAAGAAAAAAGGTTTCTTTACATAGATGAAAGAACAATGATAAATATACATATATATTCTAGTAAAAAGAAGGCAAAAGCTAGCTTGGTAAAACTAAAGAATACAAATTTAATCAAGAAATTCCTATATATATATAAATGGAGGGATTCTATTCCTGACCCACAAACATACCTTGAGGGAGACTTATTTAGTTTTTTTCTTCCTTTCTTAAGATGATCCAAGAATTGAAGCAAGTAAGCGTGAGAAGAGAGTGACAAGAGCTTTGCACAGTGCTCAATGTTCAGTCTGGCGCTCAGTGTCCAGTTCTGCGCTTAGTGTCCAGTCAGTGCAGTATGTGTAGTTGGTGCTTTATGCAGGGATTTTATCCCCTGGTCCATCCAATCACATCAGTGGAGAGAGAGAGGTTCAAACTCTCTTCTGGCCTTATTTGGTCAAGTTGTACCTCCCCTCTTCCACTGGGATTGGCGGGTGGACATTGTTTTTCTGATGAATAATATTCCAGTTTTACATTTGTTCTAATATGATTAATGTTTCACTTTTGGATGTGGGTTTTTAGGTAAACAATGACAATGTAAACATTCCCCTTTTTATATTCTGAACAGTAATACAGATAAATCCTGATTTTGTATTTTTCTCTTTGTTTTCCATCATAATAATACAGTATAAAGTACTGGATATTAAAATAAACCAACGTGATTTATAATTTACTGGTCCCAATCTCCTTTTGTTTTGTGATCATCTTATCATAAATGCTTGTTTCATAATATTTTATCCTTTGCCTGTCATAATCTTCATTCATTGTATCCATCCAAGTTCCAAATTTCTGTATTTATCCTTACATTTTAAAATAAAAATTCGTTCATACCACAATAATCATCCATTATTCCATTTTATCATCACTTCTTCTCTCAAAGTATTGTTTATGGTTTTGCTTGACAACATTGTTTCTCTCCCCATAACCTAAAGGGATTTAAAGTTAAGTTTTCTCCAATCGAATTTGTTAGTTTTACAGCTTAAAACTCGATTATTAAATTTAACAAGCCTTCAACAAAACAAACAGTATATTGATAAATCCCCGTTGAAAATTAAAATTAATTGATATTATCTTATAAACTAAATTCAAGTTACATATGTATTCATCCTTATATAATATTTGACAATAATAATAATAATAAAAACGTGCACAAAAAATTAGAAAATTACATAATAATTGAAGAATTTGATTTAGTTCATCTGTAGTCAGAGTCCTAGTTGGACCGGGCTTCACATAGACTATTGTATTTTGAGCAGACTTTTGGAATATTTTTTAAGTGACTCGAACATTTTTAAATTCTCTGCATATTTATCCAGGAAGAATCAATATCCATGAATTTTTTGAATGATTTACTTTATAATGATTATAAACTAATTATCGCGATTGGCTATATCTTCATCAATTATCAGTAATAACAATAGAAGCTTCGATAACATTCCTGATAAGAACGAAATTAACGATTCAATTGTTGGATATCATATTTTTAAAAAAGTACTCACTCGTTATTCTGCAAATTCCAGTTATAACCCATTTCCTATTACTAAGATTCTTCTGACCTTATATTTACCTGTAAAAATTTCATGTACTTCAGTCATAAATTCAAGATCAACTAATTACCTTCTATTATTCATTTAAACTGTGAAACTTTTCCGATATTTTCTGCTGGCAACATTCCCATATAATAAGTGTACTTAATTCTAATTAAAAAACATTCACTCACCGTTAATTTATTTGAATCATTTGATTTGAGTACTCAGAAAATATTTTTAGATTAGTTAAGAATACATTGGAATCTACAAAAGTAGTGTTAATTTAAATAAAAAAAATTTTCCCACATGTTCAAGAGATAAAATTGATTCATTTGCATTCAATTTTTCCAAGAAAAATTTTTCTTTTTGTGGATCCGCAAAAATTAGATGTTCGAAGGGTAAAGTGTAAAAAATAATAGTAAATCTAAATCATTATTCTTTGTTTATTAATCTTTTCATGATATCATTTTGCTTCAACGGGGCTTTCTGAAGCGCGGGGTTCGATTGGGTGCAATCAGTTTAGATCCGGCACTGGAGCTAGGTGGTCACCTTAATATTCGCCCAAGCATATTGCGGGTTTTTTAAACTGTGTAAAATGGCCATCTGTGTTCCGTGGCCATGGTCAATAATATTTAATTTCGGTACCTGGTGCGCGACATCTACTAGGTAGCCGGCCAATCGTGTTTTGATCAGAAATGCCAGATGGCTCTAGATCTTCTCTCGGCTGAGCATTGTAAAGTGAAAAAAATCCCGAAAACAGACATTAATTAGTGATTTCTTTCCTTCTATTTAATTAACAAAATATGAAACTGTGTCTTAAACTTTGTATTTTAAACTTTGATGTTTAATAAAGAAATTTGTAGCTAACTAAGTCTGGTGGCCACCATCTCAGCAGCCGAAAACTGGCCACCTAGCACAGGTTTCCCTGAATTACTTTATTTCCGAATAAATATCTCATAATCTGAAAATCATATTTTTAGATTGCTCATTTCTTATTTTGCGCATCTCATTCTATATTATAACTTTGAATTTATTCTTGAACTTTACTTTTCAAAATTTAATTCCGTTTTATTGATATTATTTTGAACAGTTTTATGACAGGAAAATATCAATTTCTTCATTAATTATGTTTTAATATGCTAAATAGCTTTAATTTCTAATTTTTTTCCCCCAGATTACTTTTCATTACCATGACGAATGACAATATACTCTGATTTTTAATTTAGTTTTTTAAACGTTGAAAATGGTTTAAAAACTGGGACAAAATAATAAACTTGAAAATCTATTTCCTTTTTTTTAATCTCGTTTGGTAATTTAGTGAATTCTGTTTTACGTCATTTGCCAATTTGCTGATGCCATTTTCACTGAATATGGCCCATGAATACGCTTAAACGATGCTTTATCTCTTTAAATTAATTTACATAATGCCTATATCATACAAATGAGATTACTTCCGGATTCGATATTCCGAAATTTTTTCTTAGTTACGTTAAAAGTGCCTTTCCTTCTTTCGTGTGATGCGTATAAATGAAATTTTAAACGACTAATGGTTAATATACTCTGTTGTTCTTGAAAAATGCTAATAGATATAGAAGAAAATTTAAATTTATAGTATTAATTCAATTACTGTAGAATCCATAAGTTGATTCCAGATATTTTTCTAAAGATTATAACCTATCATCAACATTTTCAGTAAAACTGATTTTACGCAAAATAATTATAGCCTATATATTTACTCGAACACTAGATATTTAAAACTATATTTATTCCAATTAAAAGTAATTATAATTCATAAATAGCTTATAGTATATATATTCTTAGTTTACATTTATCAGTAGTATAAATTGATTTAATTCTAAATATAATTTTACAGATTGCAGACAATAAATTACAATCTTAAATCATGGATATCCTTGAAATTACATGATCCACCCATCAATATGATATATATTATAGCGTCCTTGGCCCAAACTATTGATTTATTACCGCTCATATTTTACTGACTAGTAGGAATTTAAATGAAAACTTTGCTTTCGTATAGAAATATATTTTTAAGGACTCGATTTACTTCTTATTTATTAAGGTTCGTATATATTTCTATCGAAAACAATCGCAGCAATGAATGAAAACAGCGGAAAATCTAAAATTAGGATATGATTAGCAAATATTAAAAAAGTTGTCATTCTGAGATATTTCGCAATTTTGTAGAGAACAAGAAAACTTTAATTTACTAATTTATATATAAATTATCAACGGAAAAGCAAACCAGCGTTATTAACTGGAGAAATTCGTAAATTTAAAATATATCCATTCAACTTTATTCCGTTTTGGTTTCAATTATTGATCGTTGCATTTATTGAACACCGTCAATATTTGTGATCTCTTTTCATAAAACTTCTGCACGCGAGCAGTTGTGCGTCATTCTATATATCTTATTGAATGATTTCGTAACTTCTGCATGACGTCAGAGAAAGCATTTAAACACTGACAGAAAAGATTTTAATAATTCAGGGAACTGACGTCATTACATTAAGGTGAGGAATCATTTTTGTTCATTCGATTATTAATAATTCAATAAAAACAAATTCTGTTATATATAAAAATTAATTTTTAATCATATTTAAATTCAGTGATTAGAATTATTCCATAAATAGTTTATTTTGGAAAGAATTTTCATAGAGTAAATTTTAGAAAGGAACTAAAATTGATACATCGACCAGACGAAATTTAATAGGAAATATAATACACAGATATATTTTAAAATAATTGTACGGGGACGAAAGATCACAAGCTAAAAAAAAGTTCTGAAATTCAGTATATTTTTTATAATTTTGTTTTAAAATTAAAACTTTGAAATTTGATAGATTTTAAACAATTTGAGAGTCAAAGAGTGAAAGAAACTAACATGTTTAGTTAATTATATTTTGTGTGAATTTTCTGCAATAGTAAACTAATCGTATAAGAAGAAAAAACTATATCGTTATCTTCTTTGATAGATTTGCTTTCTACTGGTCATTTTAAAGTAATAAAATAAATTTATATTTATATTCTAAATTGACACTTCGTATCAAATATTTACGCTATATTTTTGACTTTAAAATATTTATGGAATAAATGTAAAAAGGCAAAAATCAAATTTATTGTAAGATAAACTTCACGAACGAATTGAAATTCAGCACGCTGTCCATCCAACTTTAGTTTTGGTGGAAAATAGCCATATAATTTTAGAATCTAAAAATAAAACGCATTGCTAAATGATCCGAGATTTCAGTTAAATATCTTTCCATTCTATGGGAGTCATTCGACATTCGGTATGGTATGTTTAAAACAATTCTTTTCTCTAAAAACTCTAAACATATGAAGGAGATAAATAACATCGATTTAAGATAAAAGCCAGATCATTTTATCCGAATATAATACCGATTATCTGCACTTTTATTTTAATACATATATCAGTTTTCGTAAAATTTTATCCATATTTCATATTTTGAATAATATAATGATGGTTTAATATATCGTTTATATTTATTTAACTGAAACATTTTAAAAGATAAAGATCAATAAATATTTGACATCATTTAAATTCAATTACTGTATAATCGTACTCCATATTTTAATTAAATAATTAAATTAATTTATTAATAGAAAATATTATTTATCTTAGCACTGGTAATAAATTCGAGTAGTAGTAGAATTTACAGAATTCAATTAGTATTTTATGCTATTTCGTTAATTTTTCAATGTTACTGGTAACATCGGTATAATATTGTTCTGTAATGTTAAGAATTTTATGGTGATTTTTATTTTATAATAGTTTCAGTCGATTTAGATTAGTAGCTTTTTTTTATTAGTCATGGGTTAAAATTTTTATGCAATTGGCTTTCTATAGGTTTCGAATAATTAATCTACATATATAATCATATCGCTGAAGGGTAATTGGCATATTTACCTGAATAGTTCAATGCTAAAGCGAGCTAAGTCCATAAAAACTCGATATTGTATAATAAACAATTTTATTAATATTTATACGACAAACCGTTCGTGTTTATCAAGGACTAATTATGTATAACTTGTTTTTCCTCATTGATAATTTTTTCATTCGGACAAAATTAATTTTTTCTTCGGTTCATTTCAGCATTTATATCATTTCAAACAATTCGCATGGTGAAATTGTTAGAACCTAGCTTTCTCAAATTCTTAAAATTACAAGCGATAAATAATATATTGTATTTTTTAATTTTATATTTTAATTTAAAATATACAGTTTTTAATGTACCGTAGAAGTATTTGATCTATATATAGTATATAAGTAACGGAGTAGTCGTATTATTGCTCGGGAATTTCAAGGACGTAATACAGTTTATACGGCAACTTTATGGCATGATGACGTCGGCTCCCTGGTTAGGATAATTTATAATAAAAAAAAATTGAAATTAATTTAAGCAAATTTTAAGGTTAAGTCAGATTAGTATGAATTAAGCCAGCGAATCACTCAGAAAGAATCGAATCCATTGGCTTTTGGTGGCGGTCACTTTTACACCACAACACACGCTGGCCAATATCCGTGACTGGGTCAACTAGAAGATTGAACTATCGATTCAATGAGTCGGGCCCAAATTCCGTGATTTTGCGGATTTTATGAAAAATAATTCGATAATGAATCATACAAAAGTATCATTTTATCATAAAATTTATTTATTGTAGCTTTTGAAACTATTTGGTTTTATTTTGGTCAATTTGAACATTGATTTAACCGGTTCTGAATAAGTCACGATGACGCCACCTGGATCATTGTTACGTCGTGGCGACTTCAACCTTCGTGACGTCATCACTACAAAATATGCTGGTTAAATCAATGCTCAAATTAGAAACAAAAAGCCAATGGATTCCAAATGTTATAATAAATGAATATTTATGATGGACTCTAAATGTAACGGCCACCGAAAGTATCCCGTGTGATTCGGCGGCGTAATTTATACTAACTTAATAAAACAGCGGCCGGATGGCTGCGTGGTGCCTTATTACGCAACCATCCCTTGGTGTGCAGCGGAAGGATTCGGATTCGAGTCCCAGGCTGAGATCTCGTGAAAAGTTTTTCAGGGTTCTAGGCTCAGCCCGGCCATCCCCGCCTTTCATTATCCGGCCCCCTTCACGGATTTGGATGCAGCCCATGATTGGAACTAGCCCTCCCTCTTAGTAATCTGATTGATTGGAAAGGAGCATAAAAATAGCAAAAAACTTATAAAATCACTTAATTCAAAATTTATTTATTACTAACCAGGGTGAGTTGGCCGGATGGCTTTGCTTACCTGTGGCTTACCACCACGGAGGATTCCTCCAGTCCTTCGGTCCTACACCTCCAGTTTTTCAGGAGAGTCCGTACCTAGCCCGTTGAACCCCATCCTTCAACCATCCGATTGACCTCATCATGAGTGTTGGCCAGCCTGTGATGGATTCTATAAATGGCTGCCGCCAGATACAGAATATCCCATGAGGATATGGCGTTTAGTTAATCAAACGAACCTAACCTAACCTAACAAACCAGGGTGTTGACATGATGATCGTTGTAAGAATTGCAAACTGCATTATGTAGACACGATTTTGGGCGTAGTTCTTTAAGTAGATAAGTTGTCGCTAAAAAATGAACTTTAAAACCCTCAATATTCAATCGGGAACAAGACTTTATGTAATAGAGCAGAAACATAAAGGTCTGCTCTATTACATAAAGTCTATTACATAAATTCGTAGACATTTTTAATTATGTATCTTAAATTCCTGAGCATCACCGGTAGTTTGGCTAGTATTAAAGTATTTTCAACTATATAAAAATTTTCAATAGAATAATCATATATTGTATTAGTTATAATCGATAATGTTTTGCATTAATCATTTTACATTTTACATAATTGTTGCATTGCACCGTGTAACAAAATTTAAATGAAGTTTGTGTTAATCCTATATTTTTCATGCTTTTTGTTGGTCATATTAATCACGCTAAGTGCAGCTATATTAATGACTTGACCATGAATAATTATCTAGAATTTTATATTGATATATAGAGCATTTTATAATACATTTACAGTGCATGTAATTATTAAAAATATTTTAAGAGCGTATCAAATGAAGAAAAAGACATATTAGACTAATGTTATATAAAAACTAGAATTTAAAGCTCGATTCAAAAGCGTTTTGTAGTGAGTTATGTGTATGGTCATATTTGTATGGTCCTGATAATATCTATCACCGAACTGAATTCAATATTGGACCATTATAATGCACCTTATCAGGAAACGATTTGTTTGTTTAAAGTTTAACAAATACAGTAATAAAGTACACATCTATATATGATATATTCTATATTAGAACTTATGAATTTAGTGTATGTGGGGTACAGTTCAGACTTTATCTCTCTATTCGACTCTAATAGCGTCAGCTTACTATGGTTCTGAAATCCTTAGTTAGTATTTTATAAGATTAAAATAATGCAAAATAATTTAATTTAAAAAAAAAAACAAATAAACTCATACTTTAAAAAAAGTATAAATGTATTTGTTATTTTATAATAAGACTGAAATTATAAATGCCACGTGGTAAAGCTGTGGCTTACCATCCTGGAGGACCGGGTTCAAACCCGGGTCCCACGCTTCCAGTTTTTCAGGAGTCGTCCGAACCCGGCCTGTTGAACATCGTCCTTCAACCATCCGGTTGACCCCATCACGGGTGTTGGCCAGTCTGTGATGGGTTCTATAGGTGGTCGCTGCCAGATACAGAATATCCCATGAAGATATGGCGGCTTAACTAACCTAACCTAACTTAACCTGAAATTATAAGGCAACGTTTAATTTTTGTTCGTTCGAAACTATAAGAGAATTTAGCAGTAGATTCAAATCGAAGTTATGAAAATGAGATCAAGGACAATTAATAAAAGTGCATCACTATTTTGTAATTTCATAATTTATATAATAAATTGACTGGAAGATATAAATAATATGAATTAACCGGTGGCGGGATGGCAGAGTGGTAACGCTGTCGGCGTGCCACGCAGGAGGACCCGGGTATATTCTGTATTTTTTCGGGGTATTGGGTCCGGCCCGATGATCCCCGTCCTTCACTATCCTGCCCCCCTCACGGGTGTGGATACAGCCCGTGGTTGGAACTGGCCCCGCTCCCTTAGTAATCTCCCTGATTTCAGTCTGTGGTTGGAACTGGCCCCGCCCCCTTAGTAATCTCCCTGATTGGAAAAGGGGGCGTAATATATGAAAAAATATGAAGTAACCGGTGAAATCGGGATTCTCTGTAAAGCCTAGGAGTGGGACTCAGAAATTGATTCATACTTTTAAAAAACCAGTGAAGTTCCACCTAAAGCAGGTTTGTTAGATAGCCATGTGATAAAGCATTAGCTTATCATTTTGGAGGATCCGAGTCCCACTCCTCCAGCTTTTTAGGAGTGTCCTACTCTGCATGTTGAACTCTACTCTTTAATCTTCTGGTTGAAAGATGGAGTTCAACGGCTGGACTGTAATTGGCATAGGCCATCATTTTTAGAACTAGCTTTTAATTAGTACTATACTTGACAACAGCACCGGAAATCAGTATTGAGTCTATGGGAGAGCCGATGGTCATTTATATCACTACGCCGATGACATAGTCCACTAAATTATTTGTGATGTTGCCATAACTTAATGACAATTTTGGCAAATAAGCTATAAGCTTCGAATAAAATTACGATATTAACATGATTTTAACATGTAGTAATTTATCTGCATATCTATAATGTATACGATGATCAGATGCGCAATGATCTTCAGCGCTTTGCAATTATTTTTAACTCTTTCTTTCTAAAATGGCGGAGAGTTGTAATTTTCATCGTTGATAATTTTAATTCGTTCTCGAAAGGCAGCACGATTAGCCTCAACGAAGCAAATTGAATTGAAATGTTTATTCGAAACTGAAAACCCAGAGGCACGATTACATAAAAATATCGTTCTCCCATAGACTCAATACGTACTTCCGATGCTGTCGTCAAGTATAGAAGTAACAGCCGCTAAATATATACCTCGAAACCGAATTGACTGCCTGGAAACGCTTTGGATTTCCACCTCTGGAGTTTGGGTTCGAGCTTCAAGTCCACTCCTTGGAAATATTTATCACAGGATCCGAACCCGGGATGTCGATTCCCATCTTCCACCATCCGGCTGATCTCTTCTCATGAGTGAGCAGCCTATAGAAGAACTTGTTTCATCTTGCCACTTAATATTCTTATTGAGTGGAAAGTGGTGTCATCTATTGACAAAAAGTATATTCCTTCTTTGATTCGGTTGCGTAATTCAAACCAATCAAACCATTTAAGGTAGCTTAGTAAATTGTGCATTATATGAAAATAGTTATACGAGATATCTATTATCTGTATAAAATTATAACAGAATTATAATTATTATAGTTTATGTAATCCTCTCAAATATTTTAATTTAAAACAAATATTTGAAAGATAGAGAAAAATAGTATCAGATTTTTCTTTTATCTTTTAAATTTAGAATGATTTTACAAATTTTTCTAAAAATTTAATAATTAAATATAATTTTACAAACTGTAATACAGTATATATAAAAGTGAACTCTAACATGATCTGATTTATTTCATTTATCCATTGTAATATTCTTGATCCTGAAAAATTCCAAGAAATTGGATCTGAGTATGTTTTTATTGCTATTTCTCACATATCTAGATTTTTCAGTGAGATCCTGATCTGGATTGTTGATTTCTATATGTTTCAGTCTTAGGGTTGATTTCATCGTGTCTTCGTGAAGTGACTCTAAAATAATCGCTATTTTGTGTAGATTTTATTGCTATTCTTAAGAGATATGGTCATATTGTTTTGTGATTTTAAATTTTGTTTCATGCTATCCAAAAGTATCAAGCAATGTTTGATGGGCAATTTTATTAAATCTTGGAATGCTTATTTTATAGAAAGGAAAATGTTAAATTTAGCCATTTAAGCTTATATGAAGAACCTGAAATAATAAGAAAATATGAAGTATCTTCATGACATATAAAAGTTAAAGTAATTTAAAAGAAAATATATTATTTGTAAAATTATAAGATGTAATAATTAGTTTAATTAATTAAGCATTTATACAAAAAATATAATTGATGACAATTAAAATTAATTCTATTTATAAATTTCACAATAGGTAATTTCCCAAATTTTTGGAATTCAAATTATTTGATAGCCACAAGATGAAACAATATCTGGAGAAACCAGATTTCATATTTCTGATTTTTAATAAGAGTCCGGTGAAGCCTCTGTAATTTCCCAAATTTCTGGAATTCAAATTATTTGATAGCCACAAGATGAAACAATCAATATCTGGAGAAACCAGATTTCATATTTCTGATTTTTAATAAGAGTCCGGTGAAGCCTCTCGAACCCATTCATAAACCTTTTTGATTCTATTTCAGGTGGCGGACTCTGATGTAGCCAGATATATCCATGGTGAGATTCACTGGTGGAATTAAAATTAATCTAAGCAAATTATCTGAACTCGATCAAATATTGACCATTCTCTTCATTTAACATATAAGGAATAAACGAATCAAACTCGATTATTATAATTATGTCGACACCATTTAAGAGAGGAATCTTTTAAGTATCAGTTGTTCAAA
Source organism: Olivierus martensii (assembly GCA_000484575.1). Taxonomy (NCBI): domain Eukaryota; kingdom Metazoa; phylum Arthropoda; class Arachnida; order Scorpiones; family Buthidae; genus Olivierus; species Olivierus martensii. The sequence continues at coordinate 14,155 of AYEL01077255.1, forward strand.
ATACATTACTACAACAATAATGCATTGTATAATTATAATGTATAGTATAATTGATAATTTGTAAATAATATCAACGTAAGAGCATAAATGTATAAATTTTTAAGAAGATATTTTTATACTTTCAGATTTAATTCGAAAACTTTTAGATACAATATTGCCTTAAATCAAATAATAATATTTTTTTAAATATTCAATTACTTTCTTAAATTACTATATATATATGCATATATATACAGTATATATAATTACATTTTATTCATTATATTTAAATATCTATATTTTATAAGAAACTCAATAAAAATATTTAATATGTAAAAAAATTAAGCAAAGTATAGTACTTAAAATTTAGATGTGACTACTTTGGTTGATGTTATTGCTTTATTTTTTAATGGCCACAAACAAAGTAGCCACAGTTAGATTTTTAACAATTATCCTAATTTATTAATACTTGGCATATTTTTTTTATATATATTAGATGTTTTTAATTGGATATCATTTATTTTTTAGATGAAAATTATTTTTCTGAGAGAGACATTTTAACAATAATATGTTATTATATCTTTTAAATATCCTCTTTATTTTTAATCGGATGGAATTGAAATTTTTAAGAAACATTTAGTAAAATAATAAACATACACATCAAATTTGGTCAAAACGATACGAATTGTAGAAGAGTTCATGATGAAAAGACCTTCTACTTTCATCACTTTGGCCCTATTGAGCTTCACTTTCAGAAAACCTTTAAAAATATAAATAACATTTACATTCCAGAGTTATTCGAAATCGACTGAACGATGTGACTCATAGCGACATTTATAGAGAAGAGAATCATCCTCTTTTATTAATTTTAGCCCAATTTGATTAAAATTTTCGGATTTTAATTGAGCTATGTCTGCTAAGATATACCTATATTTCAAATTTAGCCAAAAGCGCTTAAACAATGCAATATATAGAATATTTACGGAAAAAAGACCTCCAATTTCTCCTTCATTTTGATCCGATTGTGCAGAAATTTTCAGGGGATTTTATATAATCTAAGAAAGATCTATATCCCAAATTTCATCGATATCGGTTGAATAATGCGACTTGTAGTGATGTCTGCAGAGGAGGGGGAGAAGGAGAAGGAATAGGAGGAAAAGGAGAAGAAAAACGATGCTCTTCTGCTTTTTACAACCTTTAAACTCTCTAGTTCTTATATTAATTGGATATGAAGCTTCAAATTTGGTAATTGGTGTCCTATTGATTACTTTTCTCGAATATAATTGTGAAATTAATAATATTTAGCTTACAATCAGTCACAAAAAGTTGAATTTTTGTAATAAGAGTCACTCAGTGATTATTGTACTTGGCTTAGAGTCACTATCATGACTCTTGCTTGGGAGTGTTGAACATCAAACGAATATTCTGAAATATGTTGAGAAGTAATGAATAAAATAATGTATAATTGACAAAGCGGTGCAATATGTGTCATATAAAATTGGAATAAATAAAGTGAATAAGAGGAATAATGAATGGAAAAATATCGATTAAGAATATAAATATATTAAAAATGAGAAAATCCGAAATAGAAATATATAAATATGAATAGAAAAAATTCTATAAAGGAGCTAACATAAACAAACATGCTAAAAATAAGAACACAAATAAAAAATATGAAAAAAATATGTATTATGATTATAAATAAAGTAAAATTTTAAAGATTTCTTTTAAAATATTAAATTAGGTTTCCGCTAAATATGTAGCAATAAAATAACAACAATAAGAAAAGAAAAAAAAATCGACTTTCTCTTCCATTTTTGTGTAAGAAAAAAAAAGAACAGGAAGAATATATTTCATAAATCTTTTCGGTATATAAGCTGCACTGCAATATTCTTAGTAATAAATCAGGGTCCATAAAGCGTGCGTGCAGCAAAGTCACCACCCATAGTCTCTATCTTCTAGGTCCTTCACCGATCATTTCCAAGCTCCATAGAAGGTCACTTCACTTCTTTGTATTTTTGTTTCTTCTTTAAAGAAATTCCCTTTCGGTTCAGTACTTTATTTTTTTCTAGTCGAACGAAAGAGATAACATTTAATTTACTTTGAATTCTCCATGATGAGAAGATTACTTACCAATAATACGATGCTTTTTTTTATAAAGTCTATAGTGTATACCGAAATTTTATTTATTTAAAACGGTGCGTTAATGCTGAAATTTTTATATGTTATATACAATAAAAAAATTTCCGGTAAATTTATTTTCTCCGGATATTATATACGAATATATATATATATATATACGTATAAACAAAAATATTCGATTTTCTTGAAGAGTGACAGATAAAAATAATACGATTCAATAAGGCACAACAAAATCCGAAGGAGGTTGTCTCTCAGTCTTCCTGATTAACTTGAGGATTTAGGAAATGAAAAGAAAACAAACGTATGTTTATAATTCATGAATCCTTTATCGTTTTTTTTTTCTTCTTCTTTCCCCTTTCTTTCCTAAAGTTATTCAGCTTTTGGAATAGCACCAAAATAAACTTATTCATCAATCCTAGTGTTGTAGATTCTCATCAAATGGGTTTACTTTCGCTGGTGGATCGACTATAAAGAGCAACCCTGTCTACCGAGATTTGAATATGGTAATGATGGTTATTGATGCAAATAATCTGCATCGACTTCTTTCACTTTGATTAAACAAGTGGATGTTTTGCAGGTTTTTTTTTTTGCAGTTGCCATTCGGTTGTTATTGGTGAGGTTTGTAAAATGTAAATTTAACTTTTAAACTAATTTAATTTAAGGTTAAAACGTCGCAGTTTCTTTCATCTACCGATTTTAATTCGAGTAATTTACCGATTGTTTCTCTCTCTCTCTCCCTCTTTCGATCCATTAGATTTAAATATTTAATTTTTGAATGCATAAATTTACGTATCAAAACGAAATCTGGTTATGATAGTTGTTATTAAATTTAAAATTAAAAAAATAATAATAAATTTTAGTTATTATATTATGTAAATGCAGAATTTATGCAATTAAATCTTCCAAATATTACAATTAAAATACTAAATTACAATTAAATAATTTAATTTTTTTTAATAAATTCCGAGAAGAGTTTTAGAATTAAATTGTAAAAAAAAAAAAAAAATCTTAAAAACTTAAAAAGTACAGGCGAAAATTTCGGAAAGTAAAATCGAAATTTTAAAATGAAAACATCAACTTTTAAAAATGAAATATATTCGACAAGAGCTTAGAGAACTGAAAAAAAAAATACATTAAATTTTTAAAAACCCCGATAAAATATTAAAAACAAAATATATGTAATAGAACTGAAAAAAAAAATACATTAAATTTTTAAAAACCCCGATAAAATATTAAAAACAAAATATATTTTTTAATATTAAAAAAGTCACGCTTTTATATAAATAAAAGTTTAATTAAACTTCGGAAATTTTCGTGCAACATATTTTATTCTCTTATAAAATCTGCTTGAAAGAATGCGTTAAAATAAGCGAGTAAAATACGAAAATCCGTGAAGAAGACGAGTCTAATCTCGAATCTGAAGCTGAATTTTTAATGTTATTAACTTCCGTAATATGAAGACGTTATCCGCTGATATACATATTCTGAATATTTCCTGGTTGTACGTTCATTAAACAAGCTCGGAACGAAAATCCGTGAATTAGTGCATTCAACATGCGAGACTGATTGAGGTCAGAAAAGACTACATACAACTGTTATGAACTTTGAGATTGCTTTGACCGAAAATATATTCATCTGCGTATTCATTACCGATGATGAAATTCTTTAACTTTGTCGTTAATGAAGATTAATTGGTTTATCGACGATGTAGATTGAAGAACTAGCTAATTGATTATGATCGGTTTCGTTAATTAATAAAGATGTATGTTTAATTATAAAATAAAAAAATATGCTTAAATGGTTTCTTACTCTAAACATTTGTACAATCTGCTGAACTTTTATCGATCTTTATATCACTCTGAAGGAATAGAGAAAGAGGACTAGAAAATATAAGAGTACTTGATGGAATTAAATGTTTGTTTTTCGCATACTAACAGTTCTTTAGTTTGTTCTATCTAAAAATATTATATCGACGTAAGAAAACACGTTTAATATGTTGAAAATTCAATTTATAATAGATGATGATTTTAACAAATGATAACGATTTAATATTTTAAAATGAAGTAAAAAATTATTAAAAAGTAAATTTTGTATAACAGATTTGTGTAAAATTTTTTTTTAAAAATGATAAAAAAAATCTCAATTGAAAGCTGACAAAAAAACATTTTGTAAGTACTTTACGACAGAAGCCTTCCTCCTTATGTTTGACTAAAGTAATGGCTGACATTTTGGCAAAATTCCCTGTTTTTATTAACAAAAATGTGCAATTGATAAATGATAATTTCATATATATAAAAATAGTTCTGGTGCCATACATTTTTCCCCATCTGATCTCTCTCTTTTTTTAATTAACGATGCAGAGGAGAAGGAAAAATTTCAGAGTTTAACTTCCTTTGTAAAATATATAGGTTAACAAATGGAATATAAGAATATCTGATTGAACTGGAAATTAGTTTAAAATATTTTACAACTTTATAGCAGTTAAACTTCATAGTATTGTAACTACTAAATAATTATTGTCACTTTGATGAAATTCTTATGTTTATTAATAAAATAATAATAATAATTCTATATAAACTATCTGCAGAGAGCATATAAAATTATATGCATATGTTTATAAAAAAAATTCACTTACTATCTGTAACTGATATGATTGAAAACACAAAAGTTAAAAAAATTCTTACTATTACTAGCAGAATAATATATTTGTATATATATATATTACAATATATAGCCTAAGAGCTAGTTGGAACCTTTTTCCAAAGTTTTACCATTTATGACTGATAAATGATAATTTCAGAAACCAAAAATAGTTCCGGTATCATTCTATTTTTCATCTAAAAGATTTCTTGTCAACTGTGACTAGAGATGAAGATGAAAAAAAAATGTCGTGAAGAATGCAGCTTAGCTTTTTCTATAAGGAAGATTTACTTCAAATTTTTCCAATTTTTTATTCTTCTATTTATATATGTATACATATATATAGGAAAAAAAAAAAACTAACTTTTCTATCTGAAAGATTGCTTTTCAGCATATAAAAAAAGCAAAATAAGAAATATAAGATTAAAAAAATCACTAGATTTTCTTTATTAAATTTAGTTAAAAAGCGAATAAAATTTTCGAATTTATTTATAAGTTTTTTTATGTTAGAACAATTTATTTTTGGTAGTTTTTAAAAAGAAGAATCATCGAGTGTTTAACACAAATCCGCGACGAGCGCTGAAAGAATTTTTTTTTATGTATTTAAATTTGGCGTAGAAAATTTGTGATGTGACAGTTAATGTGAACTTAGATTAAGAAGAAGCGGATGGTTTATCTTGATTGACGTTTTACTTCCTACATCGATCAGATGTTGATGTTATCTAATCACTTTGGTGGGTAAAGTCGATTAGCCTCTAAAGATAGATTCTAGCAAATCATTACCGATTACAGGATATTTCACCATTTTCAACTCGTTTAGTTTGTCTTGAATAATTAAGTAATTAATTAATTAATGGCCCATTCTTTTCCCCCTCTTACTTCTAGTTACTCGACACATACAGAAAGACGTTAAAGACATGTACTGGCTGTATAAATAAGTCGAATAAATGGAATTTTATAATTAATAAAAGTAATGAGAGGTAATTTGTCCTTTCTGACATACAAAAATTTTTAAATCCATCCGTAAATTTTATTTTTTCAATCTAAAAATATATTTTTATATATTAAAGTTGCATTTATTAATTGGCATTACTGAATTATCATCAAAACTTGAATGCTTTTTCATGTTTTCTTAAAAAATAAAAAAATAAAACTTCTCTGAACTCTATCGACATTCAGAGCATGCTTTTTATGTCAGTAAGCTGAAACTTTATACTATATATATATATGTATATTATTTACATCACAGAAGCATGTAAATAATGTACCATTTCAGAAAAAAAAAACAGCAACAGGAATAAAAATAAAGAAATGGAATATGTTTCCTTTCAAAATAAAATTTACTAATAGCGCCTGGAGATCTGGATTTTACTGTATCTCGAAATGTTGTTGTTCAGAGTGTCCATTTATCTACTGTCAAATAGGTCGATTTTTCTCCCCCCAACTTTCTTTATTCCTTACTGTCAGAAAGCGAAAATAATATTTTAGTCATCTGGTAATGTTTAAATGGTTTCAACTAAAATTTCGTATTGCAACGTTATTAATTTTACCGAGTGACAAAACTTTGCATTCGTGATCTTCCAAGTGGCATTAAATAACAAAATTACAATGGTGTGTTTGGAGTAAAAATGAATGACTTCTAAATTATAAATATATATATATATATTTACTGAGAGTAATATTAAAGAATTCTACCGTATAAACGAATTTGAAAAATGATAAATGGAGGAATATGATAAATATACAAAAAGATGTCGACCATAAACATTTGAATCAAGACAGGAAGTCATTTTTTTGTAAGCAAATATGTATTTATTTTTTATTTTTTTAACCGTAGTTACTTTTTTAATTTAAACTTTACTCGTTACAGTGTTAAATTAGAAAGAGAATTAATCTAAAAAAAATAATCTCTTTGATTATTTCTAATTAAAAATAAGAAAAATCGGTTGATTAAAAACAGAAAATACGGTTATTTATTTTTATTTAAAAAATAATAAAAGTGTCTATTCAAGTTCAATATTACAAAAACTTGTATAAAATAGTTTTAAACTATATATATATATATATACTAGTAGATAAATTTAAAGTTGCCAAAAATGGTGATTGATGTGAAAAGAAACAGTTGTTAGACTTTCATGAGCCGCTCTATAGGTGTTTACTATTGACAGCTACAAGATTTGGGAATGGATGCAGGTGGCCACCTGCTTTTGCCTTATCAACATAAAAGGAGGGGTTTCAAACTTTTCTACGTGTATCGGCGCTTGTCGTTTCTTAATACATACTGCACATACTAGTTAGAATATAAAGCAAAGCCATGATAAATTCCAATATTTCAATATTTGAGCTATGATATTATTATATCATATGTGACAGGCTCGTAGAATTCCATACAATTTGCTTTTCAAATAGAAACAGAATTGTTTTTTTCCCGAGTAAATTTCAACTTTCATAACTCGAAAAAACGGTAAGATTCTACTTTGACTGCCACGCGTTTTCGCGGCGCTGAATGTATATATGCACATCGATGTTGATATGCATTTTTACATTTATTTTATCGAGCACGAAAAAAGCAAGACATTAAAGAGCGCTATAATGCGACTTATTATTCATTACGTGTCGCACTATCGTCAGACGCGAAAACGCGAGGCAGTCAAAGTAGAATCCTACCCGAAAAAAAATATAAAAAATAACCGTTTAATCGTATACTTAACAACAAAACTACTCGCAATATCCATCATTCCCTGTTAAATCGCACAAAAATTATAGTTTAAAATTAAATTTAAACTGGTAATAATATAACAAACTGCAAGCAAAACAGTCCTCATGCTTTATCATCCGTTTTACAATCAATCTAACGTTGTCAGACGGGAAAACTCGCACGCTAAACAATCCAAGAACACTTCATAATAGTTAAAAGAATAATGAACAAATTACAAATCCCAAATATTACTCCGGCAGCGGCAGCAGCAATCATTTAACTCGCATTATGATACTGCTAAAGTGTTTCTGCACGGGTTATCGTAGAGTTAGCACAATTAAGCCAGATTTTAAACATTGCAAAGTCCCGTTGAATCTATCCAACCATCGCTATCTTTCCAGATAGGCGAATTAATTGATAAACTACGAACTATACATCAAATCACGATTAAATTTAAATGCGCACTACTATTATATAAAGTACTAAAACTGGCATGTTTGTTTAACGAGTATTGTATATCTATAGTGTATAAAAGATAAAATTTTTAATGGTAAATCTGTAAATTCGTTTTTAAATTCTTTCGGGGAATATTTTAGTAGAGAGCGTAATGCGGTTGTAGATTTTATTACAGTCATTCGTTCTTGCGCTTCACTCGATTATAACTGTAAATTTTAATATGGAGTGGTGTAGTCGTTACTCATCTAAATTGACTATAACAACTGGAGCCAAACTGATTGAAAAGTTGAAGTGTGTGGTTTGTATCTTTATTGCTGTTCAAATAATAATAATAATAATGTAAAATATCAAACTCGGTTATTCATAATAATTTTTCTATTTTAAATATTATATACATTCTCTTAATAACAATCTTTTACTCTCAATTTGTTTTTCATTTCCATAAATTGAAAAATCTATGAAGAGTAAATAAAGAACTAAGTTTTTGTCATAAACAAAAAATATTTTTATGTTATGGATAAAACATGCGAATATAATTTTAGATTTTTCTGGCGTATATCCAAATATCCTCATTTTGTATTCATGAAAGATATCTCTCAAATAATGATAAGAAAAGAAAAAAAATATATATATATATCATACATATATATCTTGGATTTATTCTTTTGTAAAATTTTTATTCCACCTTTTAAAAAATGTTATTAAATATTATACAATACATTAATATGATAATTATTAATAGATTCGCAATAATAATTGTACGTTTTTTTGTACGGTTGAAGCTTTTAAATGCAATTTTTGTTCGGTGAAATCACATTTACATATTTTCTTGCATATAATTTTATATGGATGAAATATAAATATATTCTTGAGCAACCGAAACGAACAAAAAAAAACATGAATTCGACATCTTTTCATTCCGTTTATTAGATCAAATTTATTGTAAATTCGAAAAAGTATATAGCCTACTGTTTAAAAATATGCAATGCCATTTTATTGAGTTAATATTTAAACGAATAATTTTGGTTAAATTTTAAATGGTTCGAAAAGAATTAAAGCTTAAATTATTTTAAATAAGTTTAAAAGTATTTTATTATGAAAAATATTATTTTTAATATATTAATAGATTAGAAATATTTATTCTTTTAATATCTAAAATAAAATTTAATAATTGCAAAATTTTATTACTAGAATTTTGTAATTAAATCTTCTTAAATCTTATGAAAATACTGCAAAATTTTGAACATGCATAGAACAATTGCACTTTACGTGTTTGTTATTTTATCATACATTATATTAAATTATATATCGTGTCATAATAAAAGTTCTACATAAAAAAGAATGCTTTATCGATTTAGCGTATTTAGGAAGATAATTTCAGACAGGTTATATTTGTCTTTCAGTTCGTTATATAAAATTTAATAGATTCATACAATAAAATATTATTAAGTATATACAAAGAATTTGTGAAACAAATTTATATTATTACGATGCTGCTGTTTCATTGTTTTTTCATTAATTATAGCATTTAAGAAAAATTACTGGGTCAGAGACGATTTTATTCTTTAATGCAGCAAATTTATATTATATTTACTTTTATGAATAATATGCTATTTAAAAACATCAAATATAAAAACATAGATTTAATGATATATATATATATATTTAAGCAGTTACGTAAAATCTATAGATCTTTCCTCATTTTCTTCAATTTTATATGTAAATTTAATTTAAAGGAATTTCCTACCAATTTATAATAGGAAAAAATTTTCCCGAATGGTTATAATTCAGTTTTGTAAGGGATTTCCTACCAATTTATAATAGGAAAAAATTTTCCCGAATGGTTATAATTCAGTTTTGTTTTTATTAAAGGTTATTTAATTTTGAATACACACCGCTTACATTTAAAATACATAACTTATAAAATTAAACTTTAAAATGCTTTTGCACGTACTTTTAAATATTAGACAAAGGATTAAATGCTGATGAAAATTTTCCTAAACTCTATTTCAGATATATATAAATTTTTTATGTAATCATAATAGAATGTTTTAATGATATCTCTAATTGTTATTCTAAAAATGAATTAAAAGTTTCCTATAAAATATATTTGAGAAATGAATTATATAACTACTGCAAGCAATTTTATTGCATGTTTTGTAAGTAGATTGCATATTTGTCGTGATTCTGATCGAATTTAAATTCATGAAAGTTACAAGCGTTCTAAACAGATCGATATTAATGCCATAGTAACAGCGATCAACAAATTATAAATGATCGATTATTAAAGAATATTTCTTTAGTAAACAACATGCAATTGCACTACAATCACTGTTTAGCAATTGTCGTATATCCTGTATAGACTATATCGAAAAATCGATAAAATAAGTTTAGAATAATTTAGAATATCAATCATTTCGATTGTTCAGATACGTAATTAATTTATTAGAAATTAATGGTAAACCTATATATAAACAAGGAAATAAGATTAACATTTACTTATTAAATTATTCTGTGCGAATTTTAGAATAATTTAGAATATCAATCATTTCGATTGTTCAGATATGTAATTAATTTATTAGAAATTAATGGCAAACCTATATATAAACAAGGAAATAAGATTAACATTTACTTATTAAATTATTCTGTGCGAGTATATTCTAAGAAGGTTTTGCTGGATGCTCGTGGCCAAGGACATTCAAACTCTTACAAGGAAAAATTTTAAATAACGTTTTCCTGTTTCCGTTTTAGCAATCAATAAAAAATATCGAGTCGATATTTAAAAATAATAAATGTACATACATTCAATAGAATATGTTCATAATACAATAATTAATAAAAATTACCCATTCGTATCCTCTTAATTATCCTAGTTTAAATATCTATTGTCTAAATAAAATTATTAGAATACTTAAAAATTCATTTTATTTTGATTCCTCTTAAGAATTCTAATAATTTTAAATATTTTTCACTTTAAATATCTATTGTCTAAATAAAATTATTAGAATATTTAAAAATTCATTTTATTTTGATTCCTCTTAAGAATTCTAATAATTTTAAATATTTTTCAAATTAATTTTAAAATAAGTTTTTATCACTAATTTTATTCTTTTGTGGCTTTTTTTAAATATTTTTCACTAGTTATACCTTAGTTTGCAATTTACTTTGTTTTATACTAATATATCTTCTAATTTTGAAATTTTAAATGCATTAGCTGATTTCATTTTCCTGGTTCTTAGAAATTTAAGCTTAATAGTATAATATACTAATGATAAATCGTATATAAATTTCTTCAAATTCTCCATTATTTATTTTATTAATTTTCAATTGTTTAACTTTTTAAGCGAAAATTATAATTTTTGCTTTATTATGAAATATTTTTAGTTTATGAATAAGGTACTTCATTAACAAAAAATTTCCTAAATATAAATAAATAAATGGACAAATTATGTTGATAAACCAAAGAAAAAGGATATTCTTAAAATTATATGTCTATCTGAGACAAATTACAAAGATCTGCATGGAAAAATTAATTTAACCCTAAATGAAAACGGAATCCATTAAATTTATCTATTTATCTACTTACAATATATTACTTATTTAATTGTTGTGAGTGCGTTTAATATAGATTATAAGGATATTTGAGAGATGAAAAGAATATAGTCCATTGGTATAACTGCAGAAGTGGAAATTGAATGATATGGATTCATTATTATTATTATTATTAGGGGGATAGTGGGCTGAACTTGGAGGTATAGCCCAAGATGAAGTAAGAAAAAGAGTGAGAAGGAAAAGGGAAGCTCAAGAATAGGTTAAAGGTTCTGTCGTTAGACGTGAGACAGTCACTAGAGGATGAGATAGTGATGAGCGACCAGCACCAGTCAGGGACCCAAAGCGCCCGCCGTTTGCTAACACAATATATTTATATTATGTACTGTACATTGTAGAAAAAAGTTGCTGGCACATCTGCCAACTTCCAGGAAGAAGTTGCTGGCACAAGAGTCGTTTCCAGATAAGGAAGAACAATCAGTTTTGGTTATCTTCATTCGGATGCCAATCATTATAAAGGGCATTCGTAGCATGTAAGAAGTCCGTTAAGCTTCTAAAGATCTCGATATTATTCAAGAAGTATTGATTACTACAGGGCCAGTTTTGGCCTTCTATGATAACAGTCTTTTCCAGTTTAATTCTTTGATTGTCAATTTTTTACAGTCATAAATGAGGTGTTTGGTGTTTTGGATCTCTCCATTTTCACATTCATAGTTAGGATCTGTAAAGAAACCAAATTTGTGGAAATATTGTTTGAAATTTCGTTTCATCGTAATAAACTGCGTTAGGTGAGAATCTAATTTAACATTGGAATTAAAGAATTTTTCATAGTTTTAGTTAGATTAGGTTAGATTAAATAATTCGCCATATTATACTTCGGATAGTTCTCTAAAAATGGCTTCTGGCGGCGGCCATTTTTAGAGTCCATAGGCTGGTCATCACTCATGGTAGGGTCAACTGGAAGATTGAAGAATGGGGTTCAACCGATCAGATTCACACCCCTCCTGAAAAACTGGAGGTATAACTCAGATTTGAACCCGAATCCTCAAAGTGGTAAACGAATGTTTTACTACGCGGCTATCCGCTGACCATAGTTTTAGCAATTTGTTTCAAATGTCAAAATAAAATAAATAAACAATACATTTCTAGTTTTTGAATTACAATTATTTTTCATTACGAAATACTATATTACTGTATATTTGTATTGAATATACAGTATAAATACTGAAGATTATGCCTATATTATTAATAATTCATTAACAAATTAGAACTAAGCAATTATAGCGTTATTGTTTATCTCAATGTAAAATATATAAAACTATAGTTTATCAGCACACAGGAAGCAGTTCATGAATATATTTAATAAATAATTTTAATTGACATCTCGATAGATTAATTAATTATATGAGAATTTTTATTAAATTATTTATTTAATGCTGCATTCTATCAATCTCTAATTACCATCATAAATTGAAACCAAATAAATATAAATTTTGAGGAATGGAACCCGGATTCGATCCCAGCTGTAAGAATCCAAAGCGTTTCCATATACAGTATTATATTAGATCCGTCTATATTAGATAACTATATCTGTCCGTTTATATTAGATAACTGAAGCTCTTGAAATATTTCAATATGGAATCATAATATATGCATCATTTAACTTCAATTTTGCAAATACTGTATTTTATGATTAGATCATACCACGATTAGTTTGGGTTTATTAATCAGGCGGATGGCTATGGAGGAAGTGTGCTGTTTCTACCCTGGACGATCCGGGTTCAATTTCCGCGTCCTGTACCTTCAGAATTTTTCACGAGGGGACCGGGCCCAGTTCTTTGAACCCTCATTCTCCATCTGACAGCTGATCCCACTAGGAATGTGAGTATATGATGGGCACTGGAATGCCTCTCTAAGCGAGTATACAATAATATGAAAAGCGACATAAATCTATGAAAAAAGAAAACAAGTTTGGTTTATTGAATAATACCATCAAATCACAAGAAAGATATATAGTACTATATGATTGCGGTCATTTGAGACCACCATTGGATGGGTAATACTCATAGTAATCTGATAAATTGAAAGATATGTTTCAGTCAGCTGAACTGCATGCCCAATCGCTTAGTGACCTGTAGTTAGAGAGAGGCTTAAACGAATAAGAAAAACTATTTAATATGATAACTATTTAAATACATATATGTGTTATATAAAGTTTTTAATAAAATAATTAATATTTGAAAAAATTCAAATGAATATATTATTATTATGTATGGCATATAATTTGAAAGATGATAGAATTATAAAGCTTCAAATATTCGCCATCTTATGGGAACTTTAAAATTAAGAAGCAAAATAACTTGACTATTAATGAAAGTTTTAATTCTCTGAAATATTTGATTTTAGAAATATTTTGCAGAGAGATAAATTGATTTATGAATATAAAACCATTTCTCGAAAATCAATTCTAATTTTAATTAAGGTTATTTAAAATTTATGATAAATTGATCAAAATTATGGATTTTTAGGCGCCATTAATTAAATAAACAGATTGGCAAATAAATTTATGGTAGAATCGAAGAGAAAAAAATACATTAGAAGAATTAATTTGCAATAGTTGCATATTATTCGTATAAGATTGTTTGTTTATTTAAAATTATATTTCAGGTATTTGATAAATTATCATGTTACATAAATACTATATACATATTTTTATATGGTACTATTCTATCGAAGTTTTAAAATAGTTAATTTTAGTGTAATTAGTTAAAAAAGGTTTTAATCTCCTGCAATAATGTGTCTTAGAAATTTTTTAATTTTTACTATAAGTCAACGTATTTGTTGAACAGAAAATTCATTATTTTCATCATATATATATAATTATTATAAATTATAAATATAAAATTGGAATTTTCTATAATACTAGGTTGGCTTCTATAATACTAGGTTTGTCAGCTACAATTTCAGACCCTATCACGGGATGACCAACATCCTGATGGGGCCTACAGGAGATTGAAAGAGGGGTTCAACGGACCGAGTTGAGATCCCTTCTGTGAAATCTGGAGGTGTGCGACTGGAAATTATATCATTCGTTCACATTATATACAAAATTAATAAAAAATAAGCTGGATAAATAGTAGACGCACCATTTGAATCAACACTTTTACATATATAGTAATTTTGGATATTCATTAAATACTGTATTTACTTAAAAAATTTCAAATCTGATATAAAAAATATTAATTAATTATTATTTCTAAATTTCATAGAATTCTTAAGTATATTTTTTTGTAAAAAGATAAACATATATATATTGTATATTATTAAATTTTCTTCATGGCTAAGAAAATAGTGTCTATCAATGTTTCTCCATTTCGGATTGTTAACGCAGATTTGGAACTTTTTGCAAATTATATATTCAAAGAGAATCTATTTGTAGAGGTGTTGAATAAAGTATCGTGTCTACCAAGAGCAGAATAATAATCTTATTTTTATCCGATCTGTATATTCGGCATTAAGTGTAAATGCTGATAGAATAATATTTGCCGATTCAGATATTTTATAAAAACGTCTCTCGAAATCTAATTTCAGAAAATAGCTCAGAACTCACGCATTTGCATTTTTCTATTTTTTTAATTCAAAACGAAACTCGTTCTCTGATAATATATATATAGCACTACGCGTATTTTAATTATAAATGAGCAAATGTTATATTATAAATGGTGTTTGATTATATATAAATATGTATGTAGTGTTATGTATGTAGTGTTTTAATTATAAAATTATCCTCGAGAATTTTAATGATGATAATATTTTATATACACAGTACGAAATATATGATTAAACGTTACCAACATTAGTTTAGCTTTATTCGAGCAGAAATTTAATTTCGAAATTCATTGCAGAAATCACTTTCCGAAGCAATATTAGAAAATTTATTTTGACATTCAGTTTGACGAAACTGTCTTATCTTATTGACTTACATTTTTCTACAAAATGACTTTCTATTAATCGATAAAGACGATAAAAATAATCCAAAATCTACTTCGAATTCATTCTAACGTAATTGCTATTATAGATTTTATTTTAAGTTATAAAAAAAATGATTTTTGAATGATTAATTTGGTTTTTAATTATAGCCAGGTTTTTTTAATTTCTTTTTAAAAAATATTTCTCTGTTATTTTCTTTTTACGATTTGAATTTATATTAATAGGAAGAATAAGAATTCTTGCTGATCGAATTTGTCTATTCAATTTTATTTTATCTAGGCCAGAAATCTATTTTAGACAAACTTCCGGTGTTCAATTTCTTATGCGATCGATTCTCCATTAAATTCCTTTTAGAAGGTATTTTTCTTCTATTCTATCAAGGAAATTGAACTTCTTCCACTGACAGAAAGTATTACTAAATTTTAAATATTTTATTTGATTATATACGGCGCTTTTATTGTAGATTACTTTTAAAGAAATAAAATTTTTGATTAAATATACTGATGCCATTGCGGTTTTTCGACTTCGGTTACAAAAACTCAAATTTCGGCATTAAAAAATTAATATCAAATTTTTGTATTTCGTCAATAATTACATAATTGTAAAATATGGAATAAATAAATAATTAAAAATATTTTTTTAATTTCATTGTGTAATCATTAAAAAACCAAATAAGAAACAAATACTGGCTTTAAAATTATTCAAATTGGTTACGCGTTAGAGCCTATATGCTGATATGATTAATTTAATTTAACCATATGAGCATTTAGTAATTTAATTTATAGCGCATTTCATAATTAAGGCTTTTGTTTTAGATAACATTTAAAACAATTTCTTCTCATTTCAAAATACTGAATGCCTATATTTTTGAAATAGCTACTTCTTATAAGTTGAGAGTACTGCTTTTAATAATTTATAATTTCAGAGTCGTCGTGATGAAATATGTTTCTTGGTTTATCTAAAAGATTCAAATTATATTATGTTAATCTATTATTTATATGTAAAACGCTTATGAATCGTGTATATATGTATGCATGCATGTATGGCCGGAAGAAATTTCAGTAGTGTAGTCCCTATGACCTAGAAAGCAGAAGTTTAGGGATGTTATAAAGAGGCCACTGAACTGATTCGCAACTCGAAATTCCACCCTAAAGGGAGGTAGAGATGGGGAAACTAACTTTTAAAAATCATTAGTTCACCATCATTTGAATGTCTTGTATGGAGAAAAATGTCCCTTCACATATCTGTTGAAAAGTCATTGACTCCCTCGAAAGCGACCAATAAAAGTATCACCCTCATGTTTGATGAACTTTTAATATTAATTCTATTTTGATGAAAATAAGTGTTTAGAGATTTTTTGGGGGATACAAATTACCAATATGTTGATAGTTTTTTCAAATACAAAATTGTAATATAACCGATATGGCGGCTCGAAATCAAATGATATTTTAATATGGTCCGTTTTTAAGTTGTGTTGTCTGCAAATCCTATTGCTTTCCTTCCAGAGAACCTGAAATCGAATCTGGATTCTATCTCTTAGAAAGTATTTGGTAGTCTGAGCTCTGACTGTCGATGGCCATTGTCAACAGTTTGCTTCCATTGACACAAATGGTTTATAGCAGAATCAATTTGCCTACTTAATAATCAACAGATTGAGAAATAAGAATCATTTGTTGAGAAAAAATATACAGGAACCAGCTTATCATAAATATTCGTTTCGATTGAAGAGATATTGCTCATTTCTCTCTGTCGTAGATATTCCTATATGTGTAGTTCGTATATGTATTTGTAATAATGAATTTGCATAAAACTTAGAGCAGAAACATGTACACTTAGATATCTTTTGTTTGGCTTTACGCCGCTTTTCCCGTTTGGTAAACAGAACCAAAGGGGAAAAGCGGGTGGAGAGTTCAATACCTACTACAGGGTCACATACAACTATAACAAGATCAGATGGGGGATGGAGTTCAACAAGCTGATCCAAAAGGTTTTCCAAGAAGACATATTTTAAACAAAATTTTGGCGGTGTGGGAACCGGGAACTGAATCTAATCTCCCACAGCATACTTCCATTGCGGCACTTATATTTACGAGCTAATTTTATTAATTTTTGTTGTCTTTAAAAATTGTATAATAGTAGAGAGGATAGAGAAGTTAGTATTGAAGTTCGAAGAGGCTCCAATCTTGGATTTCTTATAAGTGATAATTAATTAAGTTTATTGAACTTAAAATTTTCAAATAAAAAGACAGGACATATTCACACGTAAAGTAATATAACTGTTTAAAATCATTTTCTTTTTTAAATACAGTAATTTTGAAACTGAAAAAAATCTACTATTTACTAAAAACCCAAAAGCTATACTGCATTATAAAATTAAATAAATTTTAAACCTAAACTATATTCTTTCATTACAGAAAAGCAATAAGTTCTAGAAAGAGTTAATCGCCTATTTACCGGATGTGTCCTTCATTTTGAAATGATTACAATTAAAGAATTAAAATGTACATCATTAGAACACTAACAGGAATGCTGAATGTCATAAAAATCCATTAACCGGGTGAGTAGTCTTATTAATACTATACTGTACTAATATAGTTATTATTATTATATTATTCTATTCTATCTGGTATATTCAATATTGCCTAGATAATATTTAAATACAATTAATTTATTCATTAATTTATGGAAATAATAACCTAAATATATTATCCTCTAAAAGTGTAAAAGCAATGTAGATAAGTCATACACTACTTCTACATTAAGCATTTTCGCTTAATGCCATCTCGTGTCAATGATAAAAATAAAAATCTTAATAAATCAACCGGATAACCACATAATTCTATCCATTCTTATTATAGGATAATGCCAAAAGATTGAATGTCTGAAATTTTAAATTATTAAATGAATGAAATTTATAGAGTTAATTAATATTAATTAAAATTCGAGTTTAATGGCCTGATCATCCTATTAAATTTTATAAAAATTAAACAAAAACTTATTAAGAAGGAATGTTTTAACTTTGAATGACCAACATTTCTAAGAATCTGTTTATCTACGTCCACTTATTTAGAAATGTTACGATTAAGTGATGTGTCATCGAGATCATATTCAATGTCGTGACTATCTCGCGAAATTTCATAAAAATCGAAAGAATAATTTGGGATATAAGTGGACTCTCGATTTTAAGAACTCGTAGGAATTCTCAAAAAAATTCGTAAAATCTAAAGTTCATAAATGGGAATGTCATTAATTAACATTAGGGACTTTTTGGGACCAATTAAATAATAATTCGCAAAAACGTGAGTCCACTGTATTAAGAAAGCATATCAGAACTTTGAGAACATCCGCCATTTTTAAATAGTTGCAGTTTGAGGATTATGAATGAATGATTTGAAGATTAAATATCACTATCAAATTTCATGAAATCTACTAATCTATTTAATTCAAAAGTTATCAGTACGGAACAGCTGACAGTCAGGAAACTGCTGTCATAAGTCTTCTTTTCCTTCGAAAAGCAGGCTAAAATTAGTTAGGGATCGAAACTAATAATTATAAAGATTGTTTACGTTCGATATAACTTTAGTACATCACTGTATTTCAAAATATTATGAAATTATTCTGACATTTTAATAAATTTTGATGTTTTGGGATCGAGTGCACGATAAAGACAAAAAACTAATAGCTATTTACCATCTTGGAAATTCTAGGTTCAATTCTAGTCCTATTCTTCCAGTTTTCAGGAGGAATCTCACCCTTCAATTTTTCAATTGATACCATCACGAGTATTGGCTATGAGCTCTGAAACAGCTATCTCCAAACATAATTGCGAGATACGGTTGCATAATTAAATCTAACCTAACCTAACCTAATCAAAAGTTTAAGTTGTTTACTTATAAAATAGAACTAGTCAATGTACTCGAATATTTCCCAGGAATTTCCGACACATTATTTGTAGGCAGATGTTAGTTTCTAGTACGCGACAGTTTTCGATAATTACAAATAGATGTCTACTTGTAAGCAAAGTTGGAAAAATCAAAACTGTTTGAGGCGAAGATATCAAAGTGACATCATATGTCGGAAATTTTGTGACTGTACTTATTTTACGTCATAGCGATGTCGCGCATTGGTGACGCAAGGTAAGAGTGGTTTACGATGTCATCCACTCTTACCTTGTACGTGGGAAAATTTGTGTTACATCATCCATTGTTACGTCACCACGATGTCGTACCGTGAGATTACTTGTCAACGTCACTCGTGGCAATATCGACAACGGTAATAACAACAGTCCGAAGGATTTAAATACGCATTTTAAATGACCACTTCAAAATGTCCCACTCCTCGAGGAAATTTTGATCCAGAATATCTTATGTT
Organism: Olivierus martensii; assembly: GCA_000484575.1. Taxonomy (NCBI): domain Eukaryota; kingdom Metazoa; phylum Arthropoda; class Arachnida; order Scorpiones; family Buthidae; genus Olivierus; species Olivierus martensii. The sequence goes on from AYEL01077255.1 coordinate 33,980, forward strand.
ACTTCCGGAGTCACGTAAAGTCGCTATGCAAAATTTAATCCCGATAGGTCAAACGGTATAGGAGTCTCTACGGAAGTGAGCGACAACATCGCATTCTCTATATAGTATATTTGTAACAAATTAATAAGTGATAGCATTAATTTAATGTTTCTGTAACCACTGCGCTTAATTAGAAGTTGATTGAAACCGAAAATTACTTACTTATTTATATTTTATAATAGATTATTTATTATTTAATATATAGAAAAGAATTCTTTTATAAATAGTGTACATCAGAGTAATGATATATTTTTATACTATTATAAATAAAATCGTATTCAAAACTTATGGAATAAACAGAAAAACATAAATAAAAATTATAACAAAATATCGGAATAGCAGAGAAAATGTTTAGTGATCTCTACAGATTAAGTAAATTCTTACATACAAAAAAAAATAATAATAGAAAATTTTAGTTTTTCGTTTATCGGTTTTATAAACCGATATTTGATAACAAAAGCTCATTTTTACCAATTATCAATTTTTATTACCCGTTATTAATTACTGATAAGGAAAATTTAAAGAATCAAACAGCAACTGATAAAAACTCATTGATATTGGAATTTAACCGAAAAATGTTACGTTTATCTACTAGATACGCTTTATTTAAATATTCGAATAACCGAGTGGCCAAATGGGAAAGAAACTTTTATTCGATAATTGAATCAGTTAATAGTTCTGTAAAAATCATTTTCCTTAATGGAAAATATAATATTTGGACGAATAAAAGAAATAAAATATCTATGAATTTAATAGAAACAGAAATTTGTATTAGAATTAATTAAAATAAATTTATGGAAAGTCGTGTAAAAATTGAAATTTTTATAAATATTAAGGGAATTTAAAATTTTAATTTTTCTAAAACAGAATAATTTTTATAGAAAAAATTTTCTTTGGATTTACTTCTTAATTATATTTACTTTCTATTATACAAATAACATTTTTACGTGTGTTAAGAATTAATTGCTGTCAGATTGAATGAGCTTTTCATTTCGAATGTAATGGAGTTTTTTCGTGATAATTAAAAGTATTTAATTAAAGTTTAATCACAACGGCAAACATCTTTTATGTTTGTAATATTTAGAAGATATCTTACGCATAGTTTTTGTTAGTTAAAAGAGTAAAAAATTTTCTACATATAATATATATACAGTAGTACCTTGGTTAATGACGGCCGCGGATAACGACGTACTTGGTTAACGACGAATGGCTGTAAGAAAATGTCTCGGTTAACGACTCCCGACTATGTGAACTTTCGACAAAATAGAGCTCTTACAGAACTCTATTTTGTCGAACAGCTCGTCACGCGTCACGTGATTCGTTTATTATTACAAATATGATTATTATTTTTTTCTTATTGCTTATAAACATTACTATCGAACCACTGTAAAAATTATTTCACATCAGAAAAATATTATTTGAAAGTGCAAATAATATTTCGTTGATTGTATGACTTGTTAAAATAACACCTGATGAGACGGGCCGCGGTCTATGCATCCCTGTTTTAAATTCTGCGAGCAAAGTCTGATTCTATTGTTTGTTTGTGTTATATATTACTTGATGCCTGCGAGTGGTGTGACATCGCAGCTTCGAATTCCATTAGAAGAAAAAGAAAATGTCTGCCGAGATCCTACAGTTTATATAGACAATAAATCGGTGAGTGCGTGTCACTGTTCGGTCGCCATCAAAAGGCAAAATCAAATCTTATCTGTATAATAATCGTTGACCCATTAAAAGGCAAAATCAAATCTTATCTATATAATAATCGTTGAATCCTATGCTGCTAATCAGTATTTACGGGTTCGTTTAGATCGGAAGAGCGGTTCAGCAGGAATGCCGAGGTGTTTATGGGTTCGTTTGTCAAAAAACTCCAAAGTGAACCCAATTATCCTTCTGGGGGCTTGTTTGTCAAAAAACTTCGAAGTGAGCCAAATTATCCTTCTGGTATTCATTTGTCAAAAACTCCGAAGTGAGCCCAATTGTCTTTTTGGTGAAGATTGATAATTTCCAAAGTGAGCCCAATTGTCCTTCTGGTGACCCATTAAAAGGCAAAATCAAATCTTATCTATATAATAATCGTTGAATCCTATGCTGCTAATCAGTATTTACGGGTTCGTTTAGATCGGAAGAGCGGTTCAGCAGGAATGCCGAGGTGTTTATGGGTTCGTTTGTCAAAAAACTCCAAAGTGAACCCAATTATCCTTCTGGGGGCTTGTTTGTCAAAAAACTTCGAAGTGAGCCAAATTATCCTTCTGGTATTCATTTGTCAAAAACTCCGAAGTGAGCCCAATTGTCTTTTTGGTGAAGATTGATAATCTCGTTTGTCAAAAACCTCCGAAGTGAACCCAATTGTCCTTTTGGTGAAGATTGATAATTAAAAACTCTTTTCACGAACAATTCATTTTATTAATGTTAATTTTTTTGTAACAAATATAATAAATAAATGATACCTTCCATATTTTTAGGACATTTTAAATGAGTTTTTATCTGCATTTTTAATATTTACTATGGTGGTGGGAACGAGCCGGAACAAATTAATCAATTTTCAATTAAGTCTTATGGGAAATCGCGCCTTGGATAACGACGGTAATCCTGGAACGGATTACCGTTGTTAACCAACGTACCACTGCATGTATATATATATATATTATATGTATGTTGAAAATTATATATTTTTGTATATTTAACAAATATACATATTTGTTAAATATGTAGCAATATGAATAAAAATATTTATCTTTTAAATATTACACGCATAAAAGATTTTTGAAATTTTAGTATACAGTATATATATACACATATAAGTTTCAATGAAATTAAAGAAGAGTTTTTTCCACTTTACATGAACATCTTTACATGTTTTCTGGAAAATTTTCTTTTCCAGAAAAAGTGATAAATTATAAAAGACGACTACTGTAGTTATAATTCACTAAAAAATAAATAATGCTACGACAGATGAATGTTTTCAATCTCCTATTACTGTATTTTATTTAGATAAATATGATCCGCTCTAACAGTATTTATCGAAATAATGTAATATAGATATTCTGAAAATATGTTCAAAACACAGTAAGGACTTTAGAATTGTTTATTATATTATTCATTAAAAATTATCGAAATTTTGATATCGCTGATTACAGTTCTGATTACTGTGAAATCAGGTGTGCAGATATTTCATTCTGATAAGAAAATATTTATTTACAATAAAAATTTTATCATCAGAATAAACTGTTCAATTTGTAATCATTGTTATAATATTCATATTTGTAAATTAGTTAAGTCCAGCCACCATATTCTCGTAGGACATACTTTATCTGGATGTGATCACTTATAGATCCGCTACAAGTTGGCCAACACTCAGGATAGGGTCAACCCAACAATTGAATAATGAGGTTCAACGAGCCGGGCACGGATTCTGTCTGAAAAACTGGATGTGTGGAATCCAGAATTGAACCCGGCAAAGTGATAAGTGAATGCTTTGCTACACTGCCAATATTTGTAAACAGTTTCCTACTTTATGGATTGAAAATGAGCAGAAATTTATATAATTATCTACTTTTTCGGAAATATAATTTTATTAATGTATACTTTTGAAATAATTTGGAATAATATTTTGAATCATAAGAAACTCAATCCAAAAATTACGACATGAATATCTTTCAGTTCAACATTTCAGAATGTAATTTTAATCTAAGTGATAAGCGATTTTAATCTAAGTGGAATGGAAAGATAATATGGTTTTATAGAATCTACATATGTATATATAAAACACTTATGGACCAGATACAATTTGTATGTCAGCAAGAATTTAAGTACTTCCCTATGATCTAGAAGGCTGATATTTGCAGATGTTATAGAGGGACCATTAAACAATTCGGAAAAATACGGCAGGGCTTACGGAAATCCGAAATTCCATTTCAAAAAGATAGAAAAGGGAGAAATAAAGTTTCCAATCTTTATTTATGGCTTAAAAGTTATTATTACTGAATCATTTGGGTGTTCATGCTAAGAAAAATATCCCTTCACATATTGGTTGAAAAAATTTAGACTCGAAAGGGTATAGAAAAGTAGCGGTCCCTAAATTTAACGGATTTTTAATGTTAGTCCTGTTTAGACGAAAATCAGTATATGGTGTTTTGGGGTTACGGAATAGGAATCCGATGATAGTTTTTTTCGATTTCAAAATGATGGATTCATTATAGCGGCTTGAAATTTAGCGGATATTTTAATTTAGTCCGACTTTCTTGTGTTGTTGACCGGATTGACTATCTGGAAACATTATAGCTTTCCAACTAGAGCATTCGAATCCGGGTCCCATTCCTTAGAAATTATCTGTGGTCTGATCCCGTGTTATCGATTGTCATTCTGATCAGCTATCATTCGATGTAAACGATCTATGGCAGGGCCTCAATTCGCTCACTTAGGAATCAACAGATTGAAAAATAGTGTCATTTATTGAGAAAAAGTTACAACGACCAAGTTGCCATATATATATTTGCGAGGCTCGAAGATATATGGCTCATCTTTTCCTGTCATAGTCAGGATTATATACTATTCTAATATAATTAAAAGATGAGATATGTTTTTAAGTTGGTTTAGAAATATAAATTTTGAGAAAAAAATGTCTCATTTAATTTGAGACATGTGATTGTACTTAAAACTGATATTACACTTTCTTTCAAGCATTCATTTCAAGACTTTCTCAGTAAAATTTATTAATACGTTAATAAATTAGCATCCAATATTTCTCCTTGAATGAAATGCTTTTCAAAAATAAAACGAATTAATATCAGTTACCTCGCTAATATTAACTGGTGTTGTAAAATAATTTTAATACAGTACTAAATGGTAATCATATTATGTACCGATTGCATCTTCGCGTTAGTTAATAAAATCCTGTTGTAGAGAAATGCGACGATGCGCGTCGCACTAACGATTTTATTGAAACGTTTCTTCGGCAGAAGGTATTAAAAAATATATTAGTTTCAACATTTCCGAATCTCAATAAAAATATTTAATAAAGTTTAAACAATAAAATCAAAATACGTAACGAAAATTTGCTGTAACTGAAAGGAGTAAAATGCCGATTAGCGCTCTCCAGGAATACAAACCTGATATTAAAAATCGGCTGTAAAATGATTAATTTGTATTTTCTAATCACTCAGAACTATCAGAAAATGCGCAGACTGTCGATCAGAAATATCGGTAGACAGATCTCTACATTTTCATTTCATATTAACTGACAATACGTACAGTAGCGGCCACCATTCTTACTGGGTAGAAAAGATCATTTCCGATCTTATTTATGACGGGCCCAATAAATTATTTTTAAATTTACAGTCTTTAAATATGAATATTCACATATTCCTGATAATAGAATTTGGAAGAAATAGGTATTTTTTAGCTTATCTCGACCATACGACTCGCTAATAAAGCTAAGAAGATATAACGCTATCATCGCTTTATTATTTTCGATGGGCAGTATCCGATATTTAATCATACATATCCATATATTTTTAACAATAAAATTGAGAACCATAAATTTTTCTAGGGAATGGAATGAACTGGATGATGTAGCCCAAAGACAGAGAAGAAAAAGAGTAAAAATACCTTGTATATAACGTAATCATGTATTAGTATTGTTGTTATACGATACTCTTATTATGAAACATTATAAATGTGACTATAAAAAATTTTAAATTTATGCCGCTTTAATCCGATACTTGGAAAGAATCGATATATTTGTTCATCCTTATTTCCAAGCGCTTCGTGGATGCGTGAAAACTGCTGATAGTAGCGAACATAATACTGTACATACCTATGATAAAGTTTAGTTTATAAATTAGACACAATAAGACATTAATAACAATAAACATATAGAACAATTATAATAATAAAAGTTATATGAGTATGGTCTCTATCTCCTTATTTACTATACTGCATTTATTCTTCTTTTGATGATGATACAATGTTTACGTTAAGTGACAAAATGAACTTAAATTATGAATGTTTACTATATTTCTGAATTTTCTATTTATTTTTTCGGACAGCGATTAAACAAAACTCTGTTCTCTGTTCGAATACTGAAACAGAGAATACAAGTTTCAATGTAAAACAAAGGAAAAGAAAATTTGCATAATGTTGCTAAAAATTTAGCTCATCGAGTAAAGGTTATTTGAATAAAATATTTTTTAGTTTGTCACGTAGGTTGTTTAAAAGCTCCTTATTTCAATTTAATAAGGAACTTTTAAATACGACTCAGATAATTTTTTAAATATTTTCCATAACTAAAATTCTATACTTTTAAGTCTTTTCTAGAATAAATTAATTTTGAAATTAAATTAAAAATCTCTTATAATTCGACTTTTGTACAAAAGCAAAATTGATCCCAAATTTTTATATATGGAGATAATTTTAACAGTTTTCAGATATATAATTAATATCCTTTTATTTCGAAGTATGTCTTCGAATTAAATTGTAATTCATATTGTATACGAATTATCAACAGAACAAAATTATTAGCAAAAATTTTTTATTTTTAATAAATAAATGATTATGTTATGTTAGAAAATGTAAATAAGCAATTTTGGAAATAACTAATGGTATATTTTCTCTATATAAATACTATTCGGAATAACTAAGAATGCGGGATATTTTTTCCAAAGGATTGTAACGCTATCCAACCTATTAATTATTAAATGGAAGAGCGAATTCGGGCAGCCCATATCTCTGGAGATGTCGATGAACTGTAGAGAAAGAGGATCAATTGGAGATTCCCTCCATAAATTATCCCACAAAATTAAACGCGGATCTTGTAAATATATTTTGTCTGTATGGCTTTATGCCGCTTTCAATTCGGCAGTATTAAGTAGCGGGGCATTACGGTATCAATCACATCTTGGTAGAGTCAGTCGTCAGGTGGAAAATGGGGTTCAACTAGCCGGACCTAGACCTCTCCTAACAAACCGAAGGTATGGAATCCGGGAATTGAACTCGGATCCTCAGGGTCGAAGTGCAGTTTTCTTCTGTTACCGACAATATGTTGATTAAAATGCATTACCAAAATCAATGGAACAATCCATTTATTGGAACATTAACATTTGGTACTTAAATTATCGATCCGCACCGAGACAGCTACGGATGATCCGAAATATAAATTAATATCATACTGTAAATATTTAATATCTTAATACAAAGTTTCAACTTATAATTCGAAGTTTAATTGATATTTATCTTGTCCTTGGATAAGTATATAAATATTGACAGATAAACAGTTCCTACCATTACATCGATGGAACACTTTTTTTTATTGAATGCCATAAAAATTTATTAAATGGTACAACAATTATTATGGGAATCTCGGACATTTGTTCGCTCGTCAATTTTAAATGGTTGAATCTATAGGTTCGATTAATTTATATCGAGGTCGAATTTACTCGTCTCATTCGAGTATAGCAGCCATTAAACTGTTTTCATCACTCACCTCTTTATCAATAAGAGAAATAGCACGCATCCCATACAACAGACACGAATTATCACGCGCAAAAAATACGTATCCCTGAAATTTCTAACATATTCTAGGTCTTCGCGTATCACACTTTTAGGATCGCTGCTTTAAATGACTTTCATAAAAGTCAATCGTAAAATTCAAGAAAAATTCTATAAAGTTGAGCATCCGCCATTTTTACGTGGCTGAAGATGAAGGATTATTAACATATATTTTATGCAAGAAACTTAGTCAAAAACGATAATGATACAAGAAACTATGAAATAATCATATTTCTAAAAAGCATATATTATAATCAAAAATTATTAAAGGATGATTGAATTCATAAAATTTTTCTGAGTATTTCAATGGCTCGATTTTCCTGCTAAATTTCATTAAAATGCGTTAATTACTATGGTTCAACATACACAGTCAGACATTACGTGATGTTTACATATGTCTTTCGGAAATTAGGCAATAGTCTACTGTATATTGTAGTAAAAAATATAATGTAGGTGATATTAATATACATAATATATTAATATAATCTTAAAAATAATTTTTAACAAAGAGATTAATAATGCACCCATTATTCCATATTTAAATTCATTAAAAAAATCTGTGAAAGTGTTCGATGCTTCAAAATTTTTTCAGTTAAGATTTAATTTTTCTTCAAACTAAATTATCTCGCTATCTGGTAGCCTTGGATATTAAAACGGAATAATTAGATAGCTTTAAAATAGTCGTATCGCGTTACATATACTGTATAAATTTTGTAGTACAGTCAATGGGCAAAGTTTATGCAGAAAACAATTATATCTTATCGACGAATAAATATTAGTGATAATTCTGTTAGAGCTAATACATTAAGCAATAAATTTCTTTAGTCAAATTGCAAGGACAAGATAAATATCGATTAATCTTCGAATTATAAATTGAAACTTTGTATTAAGATATTAAATATTTACAATATAATATTAATTTATATTTCAGTTCATCCGTAGCTGTCTCGGTGCGGATCGATAATGTTAGTACCAAATGTTAACGTAACTCCAATTTTACGCTTTATTTTGATCATATATAGTTAATTTATTTTTTCAGATCTATACCGAAAAGTCTTAAAATAATAATTCGCGTAGCACAGTTTATACTTCTTCGTCTCTCTGTCTTTTCCTAAGAAGTTTAAAATAAAAAATGTTCGAGTAAATTGCAATTTTCGCTTTTCATCCACAGGTTGCGCGATATAAGGCAAATTACATAAAATTTTACAAAAGATAAATTGGAATATTGTATAAATTAAACTATATCATTACGCCCATCTTTCTTTTTCTTTAACCTACAATAAAAATATTTATTATTAATGCATAGAAAATATATATATTTCAATATTACAGAAAATATTTTGCATTACAAAAAAAATTCATTAATGTAGCGTATAGAAAAGTATATTTCATTTATTAATAAAAATATTACTCACATTTTTAATAATTAATAAAAAATTTTATTAAGAAATGAATGAACTTATTTGTCTTACAAGTACTGTTATAAGGATTAATATTCCTTAGCTTTAGCAGATATTAAGCGTCTATGCCAATTGAAAGCTCAATCTGAATCATGCTTAGTGCGATTCTTTCTTTCCCTGTGTAGTTTTAAGCCGTTTTCCACTCTGAGTACTAAAGGTGGGTCATTTCTATGCCCACCACGGGCCACTGTCATCTCTGGTAGGTGTGGAATGTCCCTGAGCCGCGTTCTATTTTTTTCAGGCTGAATCCGGCAAGATCTGTGGCCAGATCTGCCTGAAAAAAACTGTATTTCGTACGATCCAGGAATTGAACTCCGGATGGTCGACATTAATGGAATTCGGCCTTCAGCGAAAGGATAGAGATAAATGGGTCGATCTTTGAACTTCCTGAAAATCAGAAATATAAAATTCAGATTCCTAAGGGAAATGCGCTACACTTCTATCCTGAATTCGAGTTTAATTCTGGGTATATATTTCCGGATTTTTAAGAGTTTGTTAAATTCCATCTTTCAATTAACGACCGATTCTATAACTGGTATAGGTGGTCCATTATTGGGTGCTATTTACTACGCTTTTTTTATGCCGCTTTCCAACCGGGGGCTAATCAATCGGGCATTAAAGCGTTGGCCGCTTATATCCGTAAAATGGGATCAGCCATCTAGTGAGGGATGAGATTCGATGAACATCAACTAGCCAATTCTCGAAGAAATCGGATGCGAAACCCAGATCTTTCGGATGGAAACAAATGTTCAACCACGCGGCCATCCGACCGATCACGTTTACTATCTGATAAAGATGGAAAGCGACGCGAAACTCGGAAAGAAGAAGGCTCCATCACGGGCCTAAGTGGGCTTTGCGAAATATCTGTTGTTTAGTTTTCGAGAAGATGAAAAGTAACTTAAAATCCAGAAAGAAGAAGATAAAGAAACGGCAATTAAAAAGAAATAATTTTTATGCCATTTTCTGTTCTCTTAGACATTAAATAACGAGACTTCTTCAAAATTTACTACACCCGCTACGAGATCCCGTAATGGAATTACAGAAAAAGGATGCGGTTCAGCCATCCAGGTCTGGACCCCTCCTGAGAAAATCTAAAAGTATAGGACCCGAATCGAATCCGGAGAATAGAAGCGCGGCATCTGGGCTCCGTACATAGCTATCAGAAGTTTGTTGAATTCTATAAGAATAAAATTATTATAGAAAGAGTGAAAATTGTTCTTCAGTTATAAAAAAATTTTGCTCCTCGAAATTACAATCAAAATTTTCAGATTTCAATTTCATTATGGAATTTTATAAGAAATGACATTATCAAAAATTTATTATAAATATAATAGATAATTTTATACTTATCTTGTAGATAAAAACGAATTGCAATTTCTATCAAATTGCATCGCCTAAAATGAAAACTGAAGAAAAAACGAAAAGACATTTTTTGAAGATAATCTAATAGCTCCCTAAATCTCACAATATAATATAAATACTGTACTGAAATTAAAATAGATGAAAATAAGATTAATCGGGCAAAAACAAATTCAATAATTTAAGAAATTAAATGTAAATATTGAATAACAACAAAACACTGTGGAGAGTTAAATGATTTTATTATGCGTGAATTTTTGAGCTTATTGATTTAATACGTTTATAAAGAATAGCCATGATTTGAGAAAATTTTATCTTTATCTGAATCAAAAATATCTTTCTCCTTTTCTGAAAAAATTTATAAGAATAGAGTTGTTAAAAGAAAATTTATTTTATATAAAATTTATTTCAGGTTTTTCTTAAATAAATCTCAGAATGTTCCGCAAAGTTTTGAATTTGTATATTTATTATATTTTTATTTTACAAAGTTCGTTATTAAACTTGCCAAAATTCTTTTTGTTACTATTTTTTTAGTCAAAAATAATATAACGATTATTATTGATTAACTATTAAGAAGATTTCTAATTTTTTTTAATGTTATATCTATTTTAAAATAATTCTAATTTTTTTTAATGTTATATCTATTTTAAAATAATTCAATAATCAAAGATATAAAATTTAATACTACTCCTTAATATTGATATTGATAAATGATATTCATTTATATTAATGAAAAAAATTTTAATGACTAAGTTTATTATAAAATTATGTATTAAAAAAATTTGTCATAAATTTTATGAAATACTTTTATGACTTTAAACACAAGTGATGATAAAATATTCAATTTTCATACATATTCAGTTGATTACCTTTTTCGCAAAAGAAAAAAAATAGGAAAAATGTATTTATATCTTTTTAAATACATATTCATGATTAAATTCACTCGAGCAGAAAATATAAAATTGCATTAATAATAATAATAATTTCTATATATATTTTTCGTGTATTTTCTGATTCTCTTTTATAATTGAAAAATGTTTTATTTTTTTAGTTTGTTATTTTAAACTTTATTATTAAAATATTGTGATTTTTAAAAACTGTTTGATTAATATTTGCGTTTTATCAGTTTTATTTGTTTAATATTCTAAAATTAAAAAGGAATTTTGTTTAAAGAAATGTTTTATTTAAAATTCTATAGTTCCATTATTAGTTTCTGTGTAAAGACCAACAAACTGATGGAAATCAGTTTACACAGAACCGAGACAGCGAGATTATTTGGAACGAATAAGCTGTCAGAATCATTTATTGATTTCGTTTCCATCTTTTTATAAATAATGGGTTGCCAGAACCGATTATACGAGATTGATCTTTTATTATTATTAAGGATGATTCTCGTCTAATAAACTCCCGAAAGAATTACTCGAAGAAATAATTCATTAATAACTGCCATTTTTCTTTATCAGATCATTTTCAATCAGTCGTGTTTCTTTGTTAGATAATGAAATACTGCGCAGTATTTCTTTTTGATAATTAAAATAGACTAGTAATCTATCGCATTTATTCGAGTGTGATGAACAATTGATACTGTATTTTATAAAATAACAGACAAAAACAATATATTTTTATTCCTAAACGATAGATTTTTAGTGTATTAAAAACATTAATTTTGCTCAATAATATACTATATATAGTAAATTATAGAAATTACACAGTATTGTATTATTTTAGTATAGCAGAGGAATTATACTATATACAATATTTTATAGGCTGATGCGATTATTTTGGTGATTAATATAAGTAACTGTTCTTTATTCATTATTATGGCATAATTTTCTGTCAATAATTCCATTTAATAAGCAAAATTAATTTTAAAATGATTAGTTTTTATTATAGTAATAGGAAATTTTAATTCTTTCACATAAGAAGCTGAAAGAGTGAAAAAACATGGAAAGGCTAGCATCAAAAATTTTAAACTATGACTATGTATTTTGTATGCATTAAAATTAAGATAGCGAAATGTTTCAATTAGAGTGATTAAAATTATAAAATAACGATTTAAACATATTTTTAATTTTTAAATTTTCACATAAGAAGCTGAAAGAATGAAAAAACATGGAAAGGCTAGCATCGAAAATTTTAAACTATGACTATGTATTTTGTATGCATTAAAATTAAGATGGCGAAATGTTTCAATTAGAGTGATTAAAATTATAAAATAACGATTTAAACATATTTTTAACAATATTATTGAATTTTAATAAATTCGAGAAAACAATTTAATAACATTGAATGAAAGAGATCGGAAAAATGATTGCTCAGAATATGGAAAACCATACAGTGTTAGGAAGTACACGCTTTAGATTTGTTTGAAAAACTGATTGAAGGGAAAGTTACTGTAGAGTTTTCAATCCCGACCATTATATTCACGTTGAAATAGGAAAAAAAATTAAGTAAATTTAGCTATAAATTTCAATTAATGAAAAAAGTTAAAAAACTCAACACAAAAAATAAATAGGAGACATTTTATGTTTGAATTTCTGAAATAAAAATCGATTATAAGTTCTTTAGTTAGATTCAGCCATTTTGTAACATACATACATTAAGTATTGTGTAATGCATTTTTCGTCAAACTAGTAAAATTTTTGCATAGTATAAAACACAATTTTAAATTAAGATCGATGTTTATAAAACTATATTATTACTTCATTAAATTTCGAAAATATCGAATTTTTTAGATCGATCACAAATGCTTTATCGATAACGTACCTCGTAAAATTCTCGTTATTCATTTCTCTAATCACATAGATGATGTGTTACTTGGCATTCTTCTTTTGTACATAACGTATTGCAATTTTTAAGTTTCTGCATAGCTAATTACAATGCTATCTATAAAAATATTATAAATTGATGGATTTATCAGCCATAGCCATGTTTGATTATGAATATCTGTTCCTGTATTTCTGATCATTAACTCGAGTGTGAGCGATCGGTGATAGGCAATGGAATGCCATTCCAATCAGTATTCGTTTTGGATACTAAATAGAAGGACATTCCATTTCTATCAGTAGAATTGTAAACGTCGTAAAAATAACAGAGAACATATTTCTGATGATATTTTTGCAATTCTTTTATATAATTTATTAAACGTGAGGAACTGTCGGGCAATGAAAAACATGAAAAATTGAATGATATTAAGTACTTTAATTTAAAACAATATTTATACCTGCAATAAATGAGGAAATTTTGGTACGCTGCGATAAATATTGTAAAACAATCTCAGGATCTCTAAATCTCGGGATTACAGCTCGCTCAAGTCTGGAATCGGGTTCAAAATCGTTTGGGATCCGGGATTGAAACCGCTATTCGGAATCGAGTTGCATTAGATTTTAACAAAAACAATAATAAATATTTTATTTTAGATTTAGTTAAATTTTTAACTTCATTCAAAATATGACTGGTGAAATTTCGAGTCAATAATTTTAAAACGTAGAGTTCTTGGAATGGATGAAATGGTAACGATAAACTGTCGGTAAAAATTGTAAACATCGGTTTACAATTTTTACGAAATTGTAAACCGATGTTTTACTGTTGATAAATAATATATTTCTATCTCTATATTGTAGCAGAATTTGGCTAAAATTGCTTATTTAATAGAAAATCCATATTTTGATTAATATCATAGAATAATGACATACGAAATAGATTATTTCCATAGATTTAACATTTTGATAAGATTTAAAGTGAATAATAAATACACTCTTTTGCAAAAACAACGTACTTGTAAAAAATAGAATGACAACTGTGAAATTTGTATACAGTTTTTGGACTACAAATGATTAAAATTTCATATTCAATGAAGATCCAAGGCGTTTCGAAAGCGCATGGGAAGGAAAATCTAAGCAATATAAGGAGCGGCGTTGGTAAAATAGGGATATACCTAACCGATTTTTGTTGTTTCATTACGTTAAGCAGTCTATGAAGATGTCTCTACTAAGTATTTGTCGGCAGAACGAGCGACTGAACGAATTTCAGAGAGGTTGTTTCATACGCTTATGACAAACCTGCGTCGATCTTTTCGCCACAGTGTACTATCATTTCATCATTTTCCTCGTTTCTCTCCATTCATTTCTCTTTTTAAGAAAAATTTTAAATTATATTGTAACAAGCAGTTATGATAACATTTACATCACAAAAGTGCGCTATTGTTTTGTGCTTTTTAAATCTATTAATACGATGGAATTGCACAACTTTTATTCGCTTCTATATACAGATAAAATAGAAACGATTCTGAAAAACAAGTAAATCACCTCCGAACAGAATGCATTTGAAATCACTGTTGAAAGAATGTTTTTATTTTTGTAATCGTCACCAGTAGATAATAGAAAATTATGTAAATCAAATACACTGATAATGAAATAATGAAATTAGTTGAAAAAATTAATGATGGCAGATTGAAATAGTCGAGAACGTTATTATCGTTATAACAAATTATTTAACCTGTGAAAGCTAAATAAGTGTTATCATCTATTTATTTTTGTTAAATTAAATCGAATTTAATATTACTGAATGTGTTAAAAAGTAATATAATGTTATTGAAGCGCATATAGTGTTGCTTATTTTTTAATCACATACTAAACAGAGGCAAATCTTAAGACAATATAAGCTAGAATTCGCAGATAATACAGCAATTTTTTAAATAAATTTCTAAGTATATAAAATATAATTATAAAAATACAATTAAAGACATGAGTTCTTTTAATTATTATGGATAAAGAGGAAAATTTAGAAACGGAAAGCATTCATAAACATCGAGTTAATATAAATTATTAACGTTAGCGTATAGCGAGGTCCTCAAACTACGATTACAGGCCTTACGCGGCCCATAAGATGATTTGATGCCCTACTGATATATGTTTCTTACCAAAGAAGTTTAGAAATTAAATAATAATAATTGGAAAATACCAAAACTTATTATAAATATTCTCGATATTTATAAAAAAATTAATAAATAATGTCATTCGATCATCATAATTCTTTGAAATAAATATTTGTTTAATTCGGGGATGGCAAAACGCCATCATTTCATACGTCACAAGTCAATGGCTACGCTGAAGTATCGGTAAGACGTTAGCGAAGAAAGATTTTTGATTTTATATTTCAATGACGTTATCTCACGTCACAACATGGCGACGTTCAGAACGCTGAAATTATTTAAAATTGAAATAAAATAATAATTTTTACATATAACGCATTTATAATGTTCGTGTTAAAATAGAACAAGTATTATTTTGTCATTAATTACAGATAATTTTCTTTTTAAATTAAATAAAACCATTATCGTGACCCAATTAAGTGCATCCCTTATCCATTTTAAAACTTACAGAGGGACAAAATCTCCCCAAAAGCTATCATTATGATTATAAAATAACGTCAATTGTTCACATTTCAGAAAAGCAATTCTCGTCTAATTATAAAATCCGCAATCTATTTTAATCTAGCTAGCCATTCGTTAGAAAACTGTCTGTGAGAAAAATTTTGGGCACGTCTGTGGTAAAAAATTTCCGAAAAATTTTGAGGACCTCGCATTTGTATGCAAAACGCCATATTAAAATTATCGAAAAATTAATACTAAAATCTACAATAGAGTTTAAAGTATAAGTATTTATTTAAAAAAAATTTCTTAATCTAGATATTTATAAAATATTATTACAATTAAGATTTTGTAGGAAAATAAAATAAACAAAATTTAAATTATGTTATTATTAAAATGATTGACTTTTCAATAAATCATTTTTGTTATAAACAGATTTGTGAAAATGTTTGTGGAAAATTATTTGTTAAGAATAATCTAACAAGTTAGTAGTAGTAATAAGAAAGGTTAAATAGCTCTAGCACCGGGACCATTCAATCATCTATTGTATCCCCTAACAGAATAATTCCATAAGAAGTCCCGTCGTCTTATACATAAAAAACAATATCTTCTCGAATATGACTATAAAAAGCTCTTCCGGTGTGGGAAAATGCAATCCTAGATCATGTCTTAGCCATGAAAGGGCCACACATTTATCCAAAATGTGGAGTTTCATCAATCCCCTGACATTTATAATTGGGATTATCAACAATTCCAATTAAGTTAAGGTATCTCCTAAGATGACAGTGCCGGTGAGGAGCTCTATAACACTCCTTATTTGATTTTTGTGTAATGCAAACAACTCTAGTTTTCTGTAATGAAGGAATCTAAAATAAGTCTTCGCTCTCCTTAATCCATGACTGGATCACCAATGGGAGAGATGCTGAGCTGTCAACCAGTCTTAAGATTGGCTCAAATGCATCAGATCTAATGTTCAGGGCAGGTTCGGATTCAATAAAGAGATGACTAGCCTCTTCTTTGACCAGTCTATCCGCAACCAATCTAACAAATTAGTTAAATTGGTTGCGGATAGACTGGTTAATAGGTTTAATGAATCGATCAAATGATTCTTTCCAAAGATTTTGATTTCATCTATTTTCAGTAGGCTCGGCCTGTTTTATAAAAATCGATAATATATATATAGTGGATCGGGGGAAGTCGCCATACTTTAGCTTTTTGACCCTAAAACTCATATTAAATTTGAATATTTTCCTTTCATATTTTTTGTACTTAAACTTACAAGTGTTATGCATATATGACTCCATCAAAATCTTTGATATAGCAATCGGGTAATTTTTTATTATTTTTTAAAAAAAGTTACAATTAGTCATCTTACCCCGAATATTCCGGGTAAGATGCCACTGCGCTTTTCATGTTATTCACTTTAATAAATAGCCAAAATGAACTCTTTAATCATCCAACAAACTTCTTGTTCACTATACCATGTATATTTTACTAGAATAAATTATTAAATTCTATAAAATTACAAGAATTAAATAAAATCAGCTATTTAGATATTGTATACATCCACGGTGGTTAAGTTGCGGTTTTTGAGCCACATTCAACTCTTTGATGGCTTTAGTGTGGCTCCCTATCTCGAAAATCAAAAGTTGATATAGAGCAATCTCTTTTAATTAAGAAAGATGTAGGAGTTGTCCATTTGTCCATATAAAATAAGCTATCTAAACACTTAGGAAAGTGGATTTAACAGTTTTTCCTAAGCCCTTCATATACAATTAGTATTAAACATATAATGAGTTATTTACTGTGTGGTCCCATGCCATATTTTCCATCATCGTATCTCTATAATCGCTTTTTTAACGTTCTGTAAGGTAGATATAGGCCTATCATATATCTGTGAAGCATTGAAGCAATTCATGCCTCCTCTGTTTATGTTATGCTGCAAGTTTTAAACTTTCTTCGAACCAAAGACCTCCGGTTGGGTCCTAATATATGTTTTTATCATTTAATTTATGAAAATAATTCATAAATAAAAAATTTAAATTCGGCATCTAACCCCGAAGCAAATATTGCATCTTTCCCATTGATCAGAGTGACATTCAACCTTTAATCACGTGACTTAAAATGGTTGAATTAGAACGATATCTAAAGCATTCTTTAAAGTATCTACTATACCCTACATATATTAATTTTTACTTTGATGATATTATTACCATTAATAATAATACTTCAAAAAGTGACTGTATAAATTTTTGATGAAAATTTCAACACTCATTGGGAACTTTTCGATTTCCAATGCGAGTAATTGATAATCTGATAATAGCCCCTTCTATATTTTTGTTGGGCTTTTAGGAGGTTATAATAAACCATCTTTTATCGCCATCTGTTTAAATATTAAAGAATTAGAGAAAAATAAGCCTCTCCCCCCGATTACCATCTTCCCCGATCCACTCTCTATATATATCACTGTCTATAACTTCATACTTTACTTTTTACTTTGATAATACGGATCCACTTTCAACTCGACACCTTAATAAGTTCCTATATAGGTAAATTTCATTAAAACTGAATAACATTTTACTGAAATATCATATCATATGACAGAAAACAACGAACGAATATGGTTAATTTATCCATTTCTGAAGTTCAATGGAAAATTAGTTACTGAGTACCAGAAATTAAAAAAAATTTAAGATGTGGAATAAGTAAAATCAAATGTTTCGATTTTATATTTGTAAATTTTCAAACGAAATTGTCTCAAATAATTTATATTTCAATAAAAGAGAAAAAATATTTTAAATGTCTTTGTATTTAGCTATTTCATAATTTTAAAATTAGAAATAAAGTTTTTATTTGACAAAACGTTAATTTTAAATATTCAGTTTTAATTTCGAATTCCTTTGCTTAATATCAAACTTTCAATTTTAAGTAATGAATTAATTTATGTGTATACAAAACAAGCTTCGTATCTATTTTTTATTAGTATGAAGCTTATTATTCGATTGAATTACACCATCGATCGAATAATAATCTTTTTAATAATAAAAAAATTTATTTTAATTAATAATAAATTTGAATAATTTAATATTAAGTATTCTCGAATGAAAATAACAATCACTTAATTTATTCCGTATTAATTATTTCCTTTTACATCTAGTATAAAATAATTTACGTAATACTTAAATTATATTGTATTCTTAATTTAAAAAGTGAGTAACTGTTGTACTAAGAAATTAGTATATTTGTTATTACTCTAAAAATTGTTTTATTTTCTCGAATCTTCAATCAAGGAACTAAATTCTAAATTGTATTCTGATTTCTTAATGATACGCTTGGCTTAGTTTTAAATATTAAATATTTTAATTAAATATCATTTATTATTTTTGTACTCGAACACTGATTCTCTGGAATACGCTTGTTATTTTTTATGTAATTAAGTCGAAAATTTTCGGCAACATTAAGTAACCTAAGAATCCTTCTCTACAGATCAGGACACGTTGGGACTAAGCCATTTTGGTCCAGCTGTCATCATTAAACCAAGTAATAATAAATTCTAAAATAAAATATGTAATTCGTAGGTAAATAAATAATAATTAGGTACCTATTTTAATGCTTTAATTAAAATAGATACCTAATTATTAGCTTTTTACCGATCTCCGTCTTCAACACTGGACCACTGATATTCACGCCTCGCATGCTAACTATAGAAAACCATTGATTTAAAGCTTCTTCCACTTCTGGATCCTTTCCATCAGGAAATACCTAATTATTAGCTTTTTACCGATCTCCGTCTTCAACACTGGACTACTGATATTCACGCCTCGCATGCTAACTATAGAAAACCATTCATTTAAAGCTTCTTCCACTTCTGGATCCTTTCATCAGGCTTTTTTTTGGATGTTCCCGGAATATCTCTCTGTCATGCCCACTCCTCACTCAGTTGATTTTCTCGTTGTAGGAGACGCGCTATGGCATTATTTTGGTTTGTTTCAGCGAGTCTATCGTGGCTTGTATTTAATGGCTAGCTGTTAATTTTATCCAGCCAAGCAATTTTACTCGAAAGTGTAAAATTCTTTCTCCATCCGCTCCATTGTGTTAGTCTGTATTGTCTTGTAGAAAGGTTTAATTAAAAAAATTACCGGTACAATAAAATGTTGTTATAATTTTTATATAAGGATTCTTTTAAGAAAGCGCACAATATGAATTAGTGTACGTAGTGTTGCCATACTTTCGAAAAATCCTAAAATATATCAAAAATTGAAAATTCCTTTTCTGTTACTGTCCCAATTCAGCGAAAAGTTGTCCCAATTAAGCGTTTAAATTATGTATTAGTTTGGTTTCCGTTCTTTGAGATTTGGCCCAATTACGCGGCTGTCCCAATTAAGCGGAATCCACTGTATATCGGATCATCCAAAAATCAGATTTATTGAAAACTCAGTTAAGTGGTACGATCTATAGAGGTCTTCACCAGATGCTCATAATTTTGCTCAAATTAGGTTGAAATTTTTAAATGGCATTAAACCAGCTCCGATATATTTATGTTCTAAATTTTGTTCAAATCGATTTAACACGCATCTGTAGAGAAGGAATCTTATTTCGTTTTGTTTTGATCAGATTCTTCCGAAATTTTAAGCTCTTAAACCATTTTAAAAATATCAAACTGTCAAATTTCGTCAAAGTCAGACGAAGAATATGTTACTTGTAGATGAATCTGCAAGAGAAATTTAAACAATAAGTTAAAAAAGAGAAGATGCCTTATTGTTGTTTTTCTATTAACTGGAATTAGAGCTTCGAGTTTTGTCGTCTGTGTCCTATTGAATACATTTTTTCGAACATAAATGTCAGATTATTGATATTTAATACAAGCGAAAGTTATAGAGAGTTGAATTTTCAGCTAAAATGATTCTCGTCATAGAAGGACAGTGATTACTGTAAATATCTGTTTAGAATTATTAACATATCTCTCGATAATTGAAGTTTTTTATAATTATATTCAGTTTTTAATTAAAGAAAATTCTAAATGAGCCTTTAAATTCGCATTATATAGAATAGACGAAAATTTTTAGAATATTCAGAAATCCAAATGCTATAAAACAATTATTGCAGTGTTTGTGATATGATAAGATTGCAAAATTAAATTTGAAAAATAATTCTATTTTATTTTTCTCTTCCTTTCTTAAAACAAAAATCTTTATTTTTTATTTTGCTGTTAATCTTGTTATTTATCATAGAACATTTGTTATTTTCTGGTAGCCAGCTATTCTCAGCGTAAACGGTTGAGTTTCAAGGACTGGTATATCAGCAAAAAAAAATATATATATATATAAAAATATGTATATCCACATCCGAAAATCTATGTTATAAACAGGTTTTTCCTCATCAATGCTAATTTAAAATTAAGTTGGATTTGGGCGTTTGAAAAATATTTTGCCTTCGCTGTTTGGCAATTTTTTTTTCTTGAATATAGTCACAGTAATTTGCAATAATATTTTAATATTGTCAGTTTTATACTGTAATTAGTTTCAATCTCTACCAAAACATTATTACTTATAAGGAAAGTAATAAAAAATTCAATAGAATATTTCATCAGAATTTTTATAAAAAAAATTTAAAGCAAAGATTGACTTGCTCGATAAGAAAAACATAATTAATTGCTTTGTTCGGTTGTTGCTTCTCTTTCCGCCTCTGTTAGTCTGGTTATAGAAGATATATTTTTGATTATCTTAACAAAAGTAATCAAAAATATACCTTCAATAACCAGAATAATTACCTAATATATCAAAAATAATTTATTAATTCTGAACCGATAAATTATTTTTTACTACTTTTATTTCATTAAACTTTTTTGACCGCTGCTATAGTTATTGTAATTAAAAATATAGGCTGATTGAAAAAGAAATTAATTGATAATTTAGTTTAAAAAAATAGAATAATATTAAAATGATACAAACGTGCTTCTACAGAATTCTGTACACGCATTTTGATCGTGTATAGTAATGTAATCGTGCTCTCAGCGAATAATTTCTACCATGTTGGCCTTCACGGTTACTGATAATTGTTTTCAGTTTTCCTCGTAGTTTAATTTTTCAAATATCAGCACTTTTCAGTAAAATAGGTAAATTTTATAATTAGAATTTTGTTTTTGTTCTATAATATTTAAGATCTGCGAATAATTTCTACCATGTTGGCCTTCACGGTTTCAGTTTTCCTCGTAGTTTAATTTTTCAAATATCAGCACTTTCCAGTAAAATAGGTAAATTTTATAATTAGAATTTTGTTTTTGTTCTATAATATTTAAGATAAATTTACTGTAAATTTGTAAAAAATTATACTGCGATTTCTATATTCCAACTGATATATATATATATAATCGAATCATCGGATGTGAAAAATCGCAACGAAGGCATAAGTAATTTTCAATGATTAATAAAAATATTGGATTTTGGCTGATTCATCTTATCAATTTAGCTCGTGTTCCATAAAGACATTACTTTTTTCCCTGTCTTGAATTATATATATATATTCATTTTAACACGTTTTTGCACACTATTCGTACAAACAAATGCATTTTAACTGCAAAATTATGAGATGATTATGTACTTTTTGATGATATTTATATAATAATAACAAGAACGAACTTCATAAATTTTATATATAAAAAAGTATAACTTGATATAGGATAAATATTTCCTCTGTTGAAACGAGAAAAAGTGTACTACTTACTGGCATATTCTTAAATAAATAATTTCAATTATATGATTAAAAGAAAGCTTTATTATCATCCCCAAAGTAAAGCTATAACGATCTGTTTTTAAAGTATATTATTTTATTTACGCTTTATGAAACGTTCTTAAAAGAAATTTTGTCATATTTTTGGACAATTCGAGGAAAAAATTCAATGGATGAGATACTCGCATGTAATAATTTATTTTTATAAAATTTATTGCTAAAAATAAAAAGAATCTTACGAAACAGCAAAATATAAATATAAAAATAATGATCTATTTCTGACATTTTAAACAATTTATTATTCTTTTCCTGTGTGATCTGTCAGGATGAATAATTGAATAAATATGCAATTTATATTTGTCATTTTTATAACTATAATTATTAAATAAATAAATAACTTAAGAATCTACAAACTTAACTTTGATAGAGTTTAAATCTAGAGGAAGTGATGATATGATTTGATCATCTGGAGCGATTCAAAAGAAAATCTTCATCATAGAAATCGTCGAATGATTTTTATGAATATTACTTATCTATTTATTCCTATAAATTTGCTACTATTATATATATATATAAGACTTTTTTCATAACTTTAATACCCTTAACAACCGGTTTCCTGTAATATATTCATTGTAATTCATTCACTCGTTATAATAAACAATTTTCAATATTTGATTTTTGTAGAATATCTTATATTTCCCAACAAATTGACTTTTAGTAAGTATTCCAGTAGAACCTAACAGAAAAAATAATAAATCTAAGAACGTTAACTGCAGCGCTCATGATAGATAAGCAGCGAGCAAAGAAAATTTAAATCCTATTTATTAAAGGAAAAATTGAACTATTCAATATAAAACGATAAAATGATCTGATAAATTAATATTCATTTAGATTAATATAAAAATCAAATAAATATTATCAAGAATTTATCAAAACACACGCTTGTTTATGTTATTTATAATTGATTTCTCAATAGAATTTAATGTTTTAGGATAAACACAATATCAAAATTCCAAAATGGAAGATCACTGTATTTTTTATAATTCAAAAATTTATTTATTTGTTCGATCATTATTTAAGAAAATCTATTCAAGGACGTTAACTTAGATAATATCGTACAAAGTTCTTAACTGCAACTAGTTAAACTTGTTTTTTATTAAAAATCACGCCACATGAGATGGAATAAGGATGGAAAATAGTTATACTCGCCAAGGTTTATGAATAAATATTACATTAATAATAAATAATATTAATGAACGAAAATTTTTGTCCAGATAATATTACATTCTTTCAAAGAATTGATAATAATTTTTAATTTAGGCACTCTGTCCTAGATTTCCATATTAGCCTCTAAGATCAAATGACAACTGCTATAATAAATTAATTGATCAATGCTACACGATAGCCATAAAATAAAATTCCTTATTTTTTTAAGAAGTGAAAAATACCTTTTAGTTTAACTGCGTGCCATAAAACATCTGATTATAATAAAATTTACCTAGAAACGAGTTGTTGTATTTTTGGCACGATCACAACGAGCATATTATAAAAGACAGTAAAATATTTTTATGCAACGTAAATTAATTTATGTAACGTAACCTTGTTGTTATTGAATAAAATTAGCGAAATAGGTCAAGTCCGAATCATTTTGGACTAGATAAACTTTAGTTTAAAATTATTTCGAGTAATAAATTTGTATTAAAAATCCAAACCCCTTTTCTGTAGGTCTTAAAATCTTTCCTCATTATCCCCTTTTTCGAAGATTTGCTTCATCGCTAAACTTTTATCAATATCGACTAATGTAAGAAAGATTTCCGGAATAGGTATCACTACATAACTATTACAAAGTTTATCAGGATAAATTAACTAAACCAAATTACATTACATTATTATTGATTTTTTTGCATTTTATGCAATTTTTGATATCAAACTAATAAAATCTAAAGTGTGTTTTACCATTTTAACTAATTTTTCTATTTGATATCTGTCATAAATTTTAATATAGTTCGGCTTCTATTTTAAAACAATTGGAAACAGAAATTTAAAGTAAAATATTTTAATTAGATTACCGTCTGGTTAAGCGTAATTTATAAAATTTCGTAAAGTATTTTAATAATTAATACTTTTCTCCGTATTTTATTATTTATATTTAAAAATATTTCTAAAATCCAATTAAAATTCTGTAGAAAGTAAATCAATTTTAAATGAATAAATTACCAGCGCTATGTATTAAGCGTTAACAATATTTAACTGAATAAATAATAATTTAATTTAGAATTGGCCCTAATTCGAATTATTTTTTTTATTGGTCCCAAATTATTTTCCTTTCCTCTTCCAACATTTCTCGCTTTTTCAATTACGAATTAATTTTTTTATTGGTCCCAAATTATTTTCCTTTCCTCTTCCAACATTTCTCGCTTTTTCAATTTAGCAAAATTTTCGTCTAAAATATTTTAATAATTAATCGTGTGACAAATCACAAATATTTGATTCTGATAGAATTTTTTGGAAGTAGAAATATTTACAATAGAATGAAGATTCGATGGAATTTCTACTGTTATCATCAAATTTATTAATTTCCGAGAATCTCGAGAGAAAATTAATGAGTATTTTTTCTCACGAAACTTGAAATTGAGATTGTGCCAAGTTTAAAAAATTGTTTATGAAGCCTCTTAATATTTCCGGTTTCAATTATTATTAATTATTCAACTTTCTGAATACAATAATTAAATGTTTTAAAAATCTATATTGTCCAACGTATTCGAGTGACCATGTTCTTTGAATTTTTTTTAACTTATGAGGTCGAGTTAAGGAGACTTGTCTGAATTGTGTTTCAACTTCCATTTTAGAATAATTATAATATTTAGGCTAAGGGACTATTACTATCAACTATTTATAAAAATAAGTAAATGTTATTTTTTGGCATATTTATCAAGAATTTTTATATTACATCTACTCTTATAGTCAAGGTTAAAGCCTTGACTGTGACAGTAACAATTCTGACTCAGTCTCGATGTAACTTGGCGATTTGCCCGGTTATTTAGTAAAAAATATATTTTGTCCATATTTATACACCTATAGCCTAAAGATATTTATTATCGATGCATAATTGCTTGTTACTTGTAATACAAGTTCGTTGTATACTTTATTGGTTGAAGCTTTGCCGCTTAGTTTTATTTTCTATGGTAAGATATTCATCATTATACTATATTAAACCATATACTACGTTTTCATACTTACGTAAAGGTTTTATCTCTATCAGTTCGTTTTTTTCTTCTATCTTCAATTCTTGGCAAAAATCTGAAGACGAGAGAGGTAAGTTGTAAGAAATGAAAACGTTTAGTAGTAATTTTTTGATAATTATAATCATTGTAAGAGATATAGCGATTATAAACAGATATTTGAATGCTGATTGACAAAAATCAGCTGTTTACAAACATTCTGTAGCTGTGTAGTGTCAATAAATCGTGTGACACTAAGTAATTGCGCATTGTTTCTATTAATGATTTATGGCAATATCAAAATATTGTTTTCTCTTCATTAATAATTTAAAATCTACTCGGAGAGACTTTTGAACACGCCAATATTGGCTGTGGATGGCAAAACGATTATGCAGCAAAATACATAAAAATTACGTATCGATTCTCATTTAATCAAAAAAGAAGATACACCTACCTTGGTAGAATGGATGTATTTCAATCCATGGGTAAATTTTTATAACTTCCATATTTATTTTTGGAGTGGCTTCAAAATGTCAACATAAAATATATTACTATATTTATGTTAGAACCTGTTTTATTAATACATATCACAAGTTCCGATTCGGTTTGAGTTCCTATACTGTTTCAATATTGTAATTAATTGCACATTTATTATGTAAGTAAATCATTAGTTAATATAAATTAAAATCAAATACGCATTAAAATTATCGATGAAGTGTTGATATAAAATAAAGATAGTATAAACTAAAATTTTTGTCTAGACCAGCGGTTCCTAAGTGCGATCACAGTAGCCGCACTTGCGCTACCAGGTGATTTTAATGCCACCACAACAACAAAATATTTTTGTATGTAAACGAAGGAAGAATTTAAGGAAATGCTCCGCGTAACTACATAAAATTCCTATTTATTGTGTTTGTAGAACAATCCTATATGGCAGAATCAGGATTTCGGGATTTGAAGAAAAAATGCGTCCTCAGTAACAAATGAATACTACTTTAGTAATATTTTTGAATCCTTCCATATTTTTTAATCGAAGCAAGTACAGTACTTTGACCGTCCTAGTCTCAGCCAGCTACAGTATTTAAAATAAATTAACAAAATCATTTATAAAGTATAATAATAATAAAGTAATAATACTTTTAATATTCCAAATCAGTACGTATACAGTTTCTTATTTAATTCATCTTTTTTCGAATAAAAATTGAATGATTGGATTCAAAAATTTATTACTTCCACTTACTATAAAAAATTATCAAATTTTATCACATTAAAGTTAGATTAAGTTAGTTCAATCATGTTGCTGAGTTTCATCATATCAGCGTTTCTCAAACTTTTTTCATTCACGACCCCATTTTTCATTACACGTTTCTCAAACTTTTTTCATTCACGACCCCATTTTTCATTACGAGATTTTTCGCGACGCTATTTTTAATTACGAGATTTATCGCGACCCCAGATATTAAATATGAAATAGTATTAAATATGAAATAAAACATACTAGTACATAAATCATTTACACACTTATTAAAATGTACGACCCCATTTTTCATTACGAGATTTTTCGCGACCCCATTTTTAATTACAAAACATACAAGTACATAAATGCGATCCCAGGTATTAAATATGAAATAAAACATACAAGTATATAAATCATTTCCCAGATATTAAATATGAAATAAAACATACAAGTACATAAATCATTTACACACATATTAAGATGAACACAATCAGGCAACTACATTGAAAATACATATGTTGTCAGTTAAGATGAACACAATCAACCAACCACAGCGAAAATTCATATGTTGTCATACGTTAAATATTGGGCATTTGTGAAATTCATATGTTGTCATATGTTAAATATTGGGCGTTTGTGAAATTACATATATTCCAATGTTTGCATTTAATTTTTGCGACCCCAGAATTTCGTTTCGCGACCCCTTTTAGGGTCGCGACCCACAGTTTGAGAAACGCTGATATATATGATAGTGAAGCTGACTCACAGCCATTCCTGACTGCTCAGAGCATACCATGGACTGGTCATCCGAAAGGTTGAAAAATGGTCTTTAAAGGGCTGATCTTGGTCTCTTCTTGGAAAATCTAACAGTATGCGACTAGCAGTTGAACACAGTTCTTAAGATGGCCAGCAAATACTTTATCACGTTGCCATCCTGAGACTCATAAAGTTTTAAATCAGCGCAGCCGCCAGCAACATGTTGTGGTCACATTGGCGGCAATGTAAAAAATGTCCTTGAGAACTGCTGTTGTAGACAATATTAATATTTTTAGTTTTATATATATATATAGATTTTTAGTTATATATATAAATATTAATATTATTATTTCACTTTCCAATCACAAATTTTCCGACAAATTTTATTGTTTTATTAAATAATAGTTTTAATATTATAATAAATTTTGTATCTCAATTATTTTTAGCCTATTTTCCTAAGGAAATGAAAGCTTATAAAATCGGGCCAATGTGTCTGTTGTCTGTATGTTCCTCATTAGGTGGTCCTCATAAGTATTGAAGTAATTTAATAGGTTTTCATGAAATTAGGTAGGGATATTCTGCCATTAAAGAACATTTCGACGCTGTATCCTTTAATCCTATAGGATCGATTAATCCTACAGGATACAATTTCATTTTTATCACAATTTTAGTTTATATTATTAACAATAGATGGCACTAACTGTTAGCAGTGTAGGGGTGATAAATGGCTTACTTTGATTTCTGACTAGGCGCCATGCATTTCAGTATGTATCAATGAGGTCATAGTCCCGACTTGGCGCAATGCCACCTAGAAAACAAGGCCTGCTCACTGAAATTTGACGTCATCAGTAGTGGATCATTCAATCGTTTGGGAATTATAGCGTATAATAAGAGTAACAGAGTTAAAGTATAATTATCTTCGTAATTGTAAAGTATGTATAGACAAAGTTTCATATTTTTAAAACAAAAAAC
This sequence comes from Olivierus martensii, assembly GCA_000484575.1. Taxonomy (NCBI): domain Eukaryota; kingdom Metazoa; phylum Arthropoda; class Arachnida; order Scorpiones; family Buthidae; genus Olivierus; species Olivierus martensii. The sequence goes on from AYEL01077255.1 coordinate 62,672, forward strand.
ATCGAATATAAGTATTCAAGTTTTATAGTTCTATTATATCAAATAAAAAATAAAATACCATGCTAATATAACTAAGCCTAAATAGGCTTAACCGTATAATATAATTCGAATGCCAGCATTTATAATAACTGATATTCAGAGATTATTTGTTGAAAAATTATTAATTTTAAATTACACTCATAAGATAATCTAAACATTATAGTTTTTACAGACAATCATTGGTATACCCATCATTGAAAGTAGGGCTTACTTTTGGCCAGAGTATGCATTAAGTTCCCAGCATTTATGTTTATTTGCATAAACTGTATTAATTCAACGTTTTCTATTTCAGAATTATTATGTGAAAAAAACTTTGATGATATAGGAAAAAATCTAGACAAAACAAATCTGGATAGAACAAAATGATTTTTCAGAGTTAAAAGAATATATATCTCATATTATTTTAGTGGTTATTGTGCATATATGTTTTAAAAAATCACAAATGTAATTTTTGTGATTTTTTAAAACATATATTGCTTTCTGAAAGCCAAAAGAATGATGCTAACAATTTCATTGCAGCTTTAAATTGAAGTGGTTTAACATTCATAACAAAACACTGCTTTAATGTCTAACTTAATTAAGGTTTAACAATAAGCACTAATAAGCAGTCCAAAGTAACACACACAGTAAAACATTTAATTGTATTACTGAGAAATAACTTTGGACTGCTTATTAGTGCTTATTGTTAAACCTTAATGAAGTGGTTTAATTTTCCCATCAGAAATTATTATTGCTAATGCTGTTTCATATATATTTGTTGTCATAAACAAAATTGTCAAATTATAAAGAAGAGTTTTTCAAATTACAAAATTAGAGAGAATTTATTACTTCTTTGATTTTAGATATCCTCTCTTCAGAAGGTCATTTGTTTGAGAATTATTTTTGTAACAATGGGCATGATATGGGAAATGCTGTAAAAATAATTTAATGGTCAGTCACAATTATTATTTAGAAAAATTTATGTTTTCAAAAGAATGATCTTGTTACCTAAAAGTGTGGAAAAACAAATAGAAAATTTCAAACTGTAAGCAAATAAATGTATAAATTAATGTCAACGGTACAGTTGTAGCAGAAAAATTCAAAGGGCTGGATATGAAATCTAATACTGTAATAAAATGTTTTACTTTGTACTGTACCTGCTTAATATTGTTTTAATGAGATCTGAAATTTTTCTATACAAACTTCTTTTTTTAGTTATGCATTTTTTTTACAAGAAAAAAAATTTTGAGTCATTCAATTTGATTTTATAGGGTATATAATTAATTATCTTGTATTTTTATATTTCTAGAGATCTAGTATAATTGTTATATAGAATTAAATTTTAATAATTTCATAGTGTTAATTTATTACCAAAGAACTCAATAAAGATCTTAAAAATTGTGAATAAGTCTCTATTGAATATCAATTTATTAATATTTTGAAACAAATTGTAATTCAATATTTATTTCTTCCAGCTCTTTAGAATTCACTAGTTGATTTTTTAAAATATAAAAATATCAATTTAATGTTGTAAAATAATTGTGGTAAAAAGAAATCATTTGATTGTCATTTTAAAAATGATAAAAATATTGCTTATATCTTCGATACAAATAGTTAATGCTTATATTCTGTTTTTCATTAAAAAAACAAACTTTGCTTATATCTTATAATTATTGAGATAATTATACTTTTAACTCTATACCCTATTAGTGATGACATGAGTCCCTAAACAATTCAGCAGTGGAGTTATCATTTCACTACTTGAACAGCAATGCTATGCTAGTCTATCAAATTAGCTATAAGTGATGTACTTATTAGTGTTAGAAAATAAAAACCAGTGAATCAAATACTCAAACAGTATTTATTTTATCTATATACGTGTATATACTGTACAATACATTCATTTGTACATGCTATTAATTTGGCACAGTATAATTGATGAACTAAATTTGAATCTCTATATCTCTTCAATATTTTACAAGATTTTTAATTATAATATATAATGGAATATGTTTTATTGTTAACAAATAAAAAATTATGATCTTGAGATGCTTTCTTCATAGCTGCATCTTCACTTTGCCATCTTGCTTTTGTATCTAAATATTTTGAATCCTTCATTCTAGAAACAAGAAAAAAAGATTTGTGTTCTTTAATAAATATAAATATTATAGCCTGTATTTCAATTCAATGTGCTGAAAAGGTCTCAAATATAGTATTTAATTGAATTCAGTTGTTGATCAGATAAATGCAAATAGTCATTAACAAGTAAAGTTTAATAAACTTTCAAAATTTTAAATAATGGCACAATTTTTTTAATGTAAAGTTTTATTTAGGGAAACTTTTTTCGTGAAACATGTAAAAAGGGATCAATGCATTAATATACTGTTAATCTGCTGTAAATAGCTTATTAAATGGAATAAATATAATTTATACCAACAACTTTTTCTCAAGGTTTTCCCACTTCATTTTAACTTATTCTAAACTAATATTCTGACCTTGTTTAATATAACACAATTCAATCAAACGATTTTATAATTAAGTTTGTTGACAGTTTAAGTTTAAATTATGCTCATATCATATACTATATGCTATAATACATATTAAATAATCGACTTACCTTGAATTTTTGTTGAGAATGAAATTCGTACGTGGTATTGAATGAAACCATAATTTCAATAAATCTTTGTTGTTTAATAGAAATCCACCTTTATAATTGGAACGACATTCAGGAATGCAACAAATTCCAGGCATTTTTTGTGATTTATATAGTTTAAAACTTCTTCAAAACCAACCTACCATATACTTGGCTACTACACTCAAAATGGCATTGCTTAAGCACGTTGCCCCAGTTGTGATGACGTAGGCCTCCCGGAGGAATTCAGTGAGCAGAAGCGTGTTCAGTATACTAGCCGGCTGACTAAGGCCAAGTAGTTCTGAGTAGACTGTTATATTGAACTCAATTTTGAGTACGGCTAACTCCGCCCACAACTAAGAATTAGTCAGAACTTCTCAGCCAAGATTTTCTAGGCTGAGTAGGTCTTACAAAATGGCTGCCGTTACAGGATAAAATATATGCGTTTGGCTAATATCAGTTATGAATTAATATTCGACGAAGAGGAAAAAGAATTTAACTGTTTGTTGTATTTTTTATTTTTTTTAATTTAAATTTTTATTTTTTATTTTTTACTATTGTATATAGTTTAGATAATTTTTATTGTTTAAAATAAAAATTATCTAAACTATATACAATAGTAAATTAAAAATTAATTAATTACATTTATATTTGAACCGAACAGTGTCGTTCAGTATACTGGCATAGGCTAATTTAGCTGCTGAGTAGGCGGAGTTAAATGTCTTAGGCCGGCTGAATAAATAAGCTAGTATACTGAACACGCTTCAGGACTTGTTTTCTAGGTGGCGTCACCATGCGTAATAATGTACGACGTCAGAAATCTTCGCTATTTTATGACGTCATGATGACGTAGAAAATCGTAGCGTCTTGATAATAGAGCCCCTATAAGTACAGGCCAGGCCGTCCCGCCATTTTTAATCCTCCACTAACTCAAGTAATCTCCAAGGATTTGTAGATGAAAAAGGAAATTGATGCACCAGTTGAAGCAGATGACGGTCGAAGAGTTGAATGGATATAACGGGGCCTCTGAACCTGAAATGGAATCTCAGCATTACCCCGGTATAATCCAAGAAGATCATTCAACAGTAATGAAAGTAGGGTGGAGAGGCGAGCGGAGATCCCAGAAAGGCGAAGCGACGAGCGAGTAAAAGAGCAAGTCCTGATCGAGGGCAGCACAGGCTGTTAAATACCCGAGACCTTCTCTGACCTTTTTTCCGGGCAGAGAACTAAGATGTTTACTTTCTTGGAATGTTCTCCGAACTAGGTGTCAACTATCCAATGGACATCTGCACTTATCCCTCGCGATTTATTGTTATTGAGGACGAGAGTCCATCCGATGATCAAAATATGACCCGCTATGTCACCGGAGTTTGATATATTTGTTTTAACAAGCGGTTTCTCCTCTCATTTGAATTCCTTTCTATTTCTCTTGTTTTGTTTTAATTACGTCTTGATTATATTTTAATTGTATTCGAGGTTCCAATTCCCCACAGTTTAGTCAAAGTAGAAAAAATTATTTCAAAAATAAAGAGAAAAGCTAATCAGTACTCAAATAGTTTTATTTAAATTGAAAAATTAACAAAAGCAAAAATATGTCTTTTCAGTTGAAAAATACATCAAAGAAAATAGTAGTAACATTGTTTGTAGTTAGAAAAAGCATGTCAAAAGGAAAAATGCATTTACAGTTGAAAAAACACAAGAGAAATCTTTTTAGTGAATAGTTTAAAAAATCACACGAAAGAAAAAATGATGCCTAGAATATGATTTCTTATCAGAATTTGCAAAGTTCTTTTCCTAATTTTAATTTCAAAAAGAAAAATGAAAAATTAAAAATGAAATGTGTAATTTATAGCTACAAAAATGCACTTTGTTATCAATATGTTAAAATTAAATTGATATTTAAAATTTTATGAATTAATAACTGTGAAATTAAATGAATAAAGATATTAAAAACTTTGCTGAATTTTTGAGAATATTTACTATATTTTTTTAAACAAATGATAGATTCACACACAAAAAGTTATATATAAAGCTGGAAAACATTTTATATTTATTATAATAAAATGTTAAAAATTTACCATCTTTTCCAGAACTGTTCATAAATATAGTATTTCATATTTATCTTTTTTTTATCTTCTAGAAAAATACAAAAATAAATCTATAATGCATTATGATAAATTGGTTATAAAAATCTTGCAAAAGGGCATCTCTACCCTTTTCCTTACTCTGACTTGTGAGAGAGAATCCCATTCATATTAGTGGGTGGGTAAATTCTATAATCTCTTGCATCAGTATTATAATATATCAAAATTACCAAAGCTTTGATTGGAGAAACATTTATAATGGATAGCAATGATATGCAAACTGGAGTTTATTGAATGAATGGAAAAACTAAAGTTTTTTCTTTTTCTAGCACTTAGGTAGGATAGAGAAGGCTTTATTATAGTTATTTTATAGTTACAGAAACATTTTCGGTCTATTCAAGCCTCATCAGCTGTACTTATACTATACAGTATACATATATTATGTAACATTTAATAACCTTTAAGAATTCAAGTAGAATAACATGAATTCTATAAAATTGATTCAAATTTGAAAATAATAAATGTTTGCCTTATTGTTAACAATTATATAACATGTATATAAACCTTAAGGTTAGCAGTCTTTAGAGGATGACAATGATTAGATTCCTTATGTATTAATATATAATGTATTAGTAAAAATATTTAATATAAATGTTTTTTTAAAAATTTTAAATTACAAATGTTAATAAAATGTGAACAAGATAGAAATAAAAATAAGCAGAATAGAAATAAATAGAAATAAGAAGTAAATAATTAAAAATAATAAGTCTAAATATTCATTATATTGTAAGTCCTATACATCTCTAATGTATATTTTTGTCTGTTGTTAACTTTGTTTTTCTCGCACCATTTCCATGCGCTTTTGATAAGTGTCGGGTCTAATTGATTTATTACATGGTATCCCTTCTTCTTTGTTTTGTATATTTTTGTCACTTCCGCTATCTTTCCCTTTTCTGATTCCACTTGCTTTATGATGCATGTGTTGTCCCATAGTATGTCTACATGGTGGCTAACTGTTTTGCTGGCCAGTGCCGTATTGCATTTGGCTTCATTAGCATCTTTCTTGTGTTCCACTATTCTTTTGCTGATGTTTCTGGCCATATAGCCTATGTAATTCTCATGTGTTCCCGTATCATGGTTTTTAATGATTATTTGGTAAACTCCTTACTTTCTTAGATACTTTCATCTTTGTCATTGCACAGGACATTAAATAGAGTGTTTCTTCTCTGAAAGGTTAATTTTTGTTCGTGACTTGTTCTATTTTACTTTTTGTTTATAGTAGTGGTTGGGATACTTTCACTGCTCTATATTTAGGCCTACTATTTTCATTTCGTTTTGCTGTTCTTTCACATCCATTTCTGCCTTTGTTTTTGATATTTCTTTGTAAATTTTTTTATCATTTTTCTAATATACCCATGTAGTTTTGCTTCTTTCATTACTGTGAAGATCAGCAATTTGGATGTAATTAACTAATAATTAAGTCGTAATTAGGTCAAACGAGGGAGAAATGAAATACACACAAAAAAAAAAAAAGTTCTGTCAAACAACACCAAGAAATACAACATTATAGATGGTATTTCAATCAGCTCGCGAACTTCATCCACAATAACAATAAATCGCTGAGACTGTTTATCTCAGGTGTCCGCCAGATAGTCTCGAATCGGACACTTGACTCGGCGAATGTTCGAGAAGTAAACATCTTGGTTCTCAGCCTGGGAATAAGGGTCAAACAGGTCACGGATATTTAAGAGCCCGCGCCACCCTCGATCGGCGCTTGGTCTACTGCTACGTTTGTCCTATTGTCGCTGCCCGTTCTAACACAACATTTTGACCAATGCCAGCCTCCGCTTGTTCTACAAAGTCGTCTGTTGTTCTCCACCATTATCTATTTTTATTCATCCAAATTATTTTATTTGTTCTTACCTGAGAAAAAAAAGTCAGTGTGAAACATCGGTATCGTCTGGATCCTCCGTGTACTCCAGGAATCGAATTCCAAAAGACTAAAGACTTTTTATTAGAGACTAGAGAGTGTTGCATTATCATCATCAGTGTTCTTGTTAACCGGATCCATCTCTGCACACCCTGGGCGGAGATGCTGTGCCCCAGAAATGAGACAACAGGTTGACCGAGGACGCACTTCTCGGGATTGAGGACCACGCCGTGTTCGTGGAGCCTCCTAAAGACAGTCCGCAGGTGGTCAATGTGCTCGGATTGGTTAGATGACGCGACAAGCACGTCGTCAAAATACGGGACGCAAAAATCAAGTCCCTGGAGAACGTTGTGAATAAAACGCTGGAAGGTCTGGGCCGCATTCCGCAGACCGAAGGTCATCACCGTGAATTCGAAAAGCCGAAGAAGTGAATTCGAACGGGGTGATAACCGCGGTCTTAGGAATATCATCGGCATTTACCGGAATCTGGTGGTAAGCACGAGCTAGGTCTAGGGTGGAGAAGACAGTTTCTCCTTCTCGCTAAGACTTGGACACAGTCTTGGATGTGTGGAACGGGATACCTGTCGGGAACGGTGATGGCGTTGAGGCGGCGGTAGTCACCGCAAGGGCGCCATCCCCCTTGACGCTTGGGAACCATGTGCAGGGGACTAGCCCAAGCGCTCTTCGACGGACGGCAGATACCCTGTTCCACCATATAGGCGAATTCATCCTTGGCGGCCTTTAACTTCTCTGGGGGAAGGCGCCTAGGTTTGGAGAACACAGGTTTATCGATGATGGATCGGCTGTCAGGTGAAGAATAAAAGATAACGAATCGGCCAGGACTCCTTCCGATAATCCTTTGGAAAGTATGGAATTCTGGAATTGAACTTATCCTGAGAGCCTGGAAAAGATAAGCCAATGCTTTAATACGGCCATATAGCCAGATGTCCATGCACTATGTAATGAGTTGATCGATATCAACTGTCTATCATCATATCACTATAGTCTTATTAGTAAATAAATATTTATTATGTTTTATTAATATTAACTGAAGATAACTAAATAACGAAGCATTCCAGTGTCCATTTTGGCCCAAATATTAATTGTTTTATTAATATTTATTTTCTGATAAGACTATAGTGATATGATAATAAACATTTGATATCAATCAGTTACTACGTAATGAAATAGGCTGGATGATCGCATAATAAAGTGCTAGGTATGTTATTTCCAATTTATATATTATATAAGAATATTTCTATAATGATTTCAACAGAGGAAAAGTATTGTTTGTAAAATAACAGATAAAAATCTATATTTTTGATATTTTTATGCATACGCTATTGAATTTGATGAGATTTGGAAAAAATTTTGAAAAAGCACAAAAGCTCATTCAGTTTATTATTATAACTTTTTATAATTTTTAGTGTGTTACAATAAATAAATAATTTTTATAATTGAAATCTATATAATCTAATCCATGATATAATCTATAAATTGCACATCATAAATAAATATATTTAAATCTCATTGAATTTCTGTTTCATTATAATTTTTATTATATATATTCTTTGTTAATTTTCCATCTATAGAAAAATTCAATTTAATAATTTGTTCACAAGAACTTAAACTTAATATCAAATCTTTCAATTTAGAAAAAAGTCATATGAAAAATAAATTCTTAGCTGGCAACCATGTTATGATCAGGATACTCCTATCAATTGAATTATGAACTATCGTAATAATAATGATTTTTTATTTATCATATTGTACATTATATAAAAAACTTAAAAACGATCCTTAGAATAAAATTATTTAAGAAATGTTTCATTAATTTTAAGCGAAATGTTTAGTAATTGCGTGATAATATCAATTATCATATTAATAGTGATCTTATAATTTAAGATCACAATGCAAATTTTTGACAAGTTTAAAAAAATTTTGAAAACATCTTTTTATTTTACGTATAAAGTATATAATTTGATATTATTGCCCGAATAGACATTATTATTAACTTTACACTATTAATTCTTTCTTATATTCTATGTTATAATTGTTTTCCACAATTTTTGATTTAAAATTCATACTTAGGAAGTATGCTATAGTGATAATTTAGATCATATTCCTTTTTTTATATTTAAACCTTTAATTGAAAAAAAATATATGTACATATATATATATATACACATAAATATATGTATGGCAAGTTTAAAAAAATCTTGAAAACAGATCTTTTTATTTTACATATAAAGTATATAATTTGATATTATTGCCCGAATAGACATTATTATTAACTTTACACTATTAATTCTTTCTTATATTCTATGTTATAATTGTTTTCCATAATTTTTGATTTAAAATTCATACTTAGGAAGTATGCTATAGTGATAATTTAGATCATATTCCTTTTTTTATATTTAAACCTTTAATTGAAAAAAAATATATGTACATATATATATATATACACATAAATATATGTATAAAATAAATTGCAGTATGAGATATTCTTTTAAATTTATTTCACAAAATAGGTTAAAAGTTTTTGCAATAAAATGCTAATATTTATTATTCTCTTTTATTATGAGTATAACTTTTTTGGTATATATATATATAAAAACTATTTATTAAGTAAAATTTTTATTTCCAGAGTAACGTTTTTGGCTAGGATATAGCCATCCTCAACTCCAACTTTTTTTAACAGTCTAGAACAAAAGATGGTCTAAAATCTAAAAACATAGTTCGTTATGATTCTATTGCATAATCCTTTTAAATTTACAAAAATGTTCTTTTTAAACTATTAAAAACACAAAGTTTAAATTTACAAAAACGTTCTTTTTAAACTATTAAAAGCATGAAACTTTGTGCTTTTAATAGTTTAAAAAGAACGTTTTTGTAAATTTAAACTTCGTGTTTTTAATAGTTTCTAAATCTAAAAATTCTAGAACAAACATGTTCTAAATCTAAAAATATAGTTCATTATGGTTCTATTGTATTATGATTTTATGTTCTACAATAGAATCATAATGAACTATGTTTTTAGATTTAGAAACTATTAAAAACACGAAGTTTAAATTTACAAAAACGTTCTTTTTAAACTATTAAAAGCACAAAGTTTCATGCTTTTAATAGTTTAAAAAGAACGTTTTTGTAAATTTAAACTTTGTGTTTTTAATAGTTTAAAAAGAACATTTTTGTAAATTTAAAAGGATTATGCAATAGAATCATAACGAACTATGTTTTTAGATTTTAGACCATCTTTTGTTCTAGACTGTTAAAAAAAGTTGGAGTTGAGGATGGCTATATCCTAGCCAAAAACGTTACTCTGGAAATAAAAATTTTACTTAATAAATAGTTTTTTTGGACTGTTAGTTAGTGCTGTGATTAAGTGTTTGATTAATTGGATACCTAAAAAACCCAAAACATTACTCTGGAAATAAAAATTTTACTTAATAAATAGTTTTTTGGAGGGCTAGTTAGTGCTGTGATTAAGTGTTTGATTAATTACATTCCAATCTTACAAACTGAAAATTGAACACTTATTTATGTGCTTTAGTACAATAGCTGAGGATTTACTTAAGACTTATACTAACAGCTAATTGTTTTATATTTATATATATATTAATGAATTAATTTATTGATTTTTGAAAATTATTTTATAATTTACATGTATGCTAATTTCTAAATTTTAATGATTGAATTTGAAATTAGTTAAAAAATTATTTTAAATAATTTTTACATTTATTTATTTTTCTCACTAGTCAGTCTAAATTATTTCTTGAGTCATTTAATATTTATTTCAATTTGCCAAATAAAGAACAATTGTAAATTTCAGAAAAATTTTAAATTATCTATATTAAAAAAAAAACCTTCATTTGATATGAAAACCTTGTACAAATGAACCTTGTTCATAAATTATCTTATGGATTCCACCTCTATTGACATAAGACAAGATGATTGACTTTTCCCAGACTCAAAAATTCTTAAAACTGAAGTATTAGAATACAGATAAAAATAAAACAATATTAAAAAGAAACTGATAAATTAGATTTAATAAAGATAATAATAATCCCTGTTACCAAAAATTGTCACTTTAAAACCATTAAGCATTATGATTTTATTTATTTATTAAATAAATATCAATAAATATGTTTAATTTATAAAATATAGCATCTTTCTATTAAATGGATATAAAATTTCAATAAAATATTTTTTGTAATGTAATAATATGTAACTGAAAAGGATTTTGTTTTGTAAAATAAAGCTTTTAACTTTTGTTTATTTTAGTAAATATGTTTTGAACTTATTCCTGCAGTAGTACTTTTACTTCTGTGCAATTGGGTTATGTTATATATATGTATTATATATTATAACTGAATGAAAAAACAATTTTTAAGTGATTAAATTCTTTTTAGGTATTGAATGTTATAACATTTAATACATAAAAGTGTGTATTATTATTTTTTTAACCAAACAAAACAGAGAGAAGAACACTATAGTTGAAACAGTTTGTTTAGGCATTCCTCTGGTACTTGAATTATAGTAGGATGTAGGGACGCATTTCATCACAAAGTGTAACTTCATCAGTAACACAGTGTTTAACTTCATTTCTATTAATCCTATAATTTAGCTTTATTTAGAGCTCAAAAATAGTATTTAAAATGATAAAACTCAGTCTTTAATAATTTTATAACATTATTTTAAACTTTGAAAAATTTTTGTTCTTTAATATAACTTATAAAATGCAGATCATATATATATATTAATAATAAGATCATAAATCAGATGCATAAAGATTATGGGATAAAAATAGTAGCAAAGATAAATTGTACAATATTCCAAGCATTCAAGAATAATAAAGAGAATAAGAAAAATACAGACAAATGTAAATACAAACCCTATTACCAATATACAAAACATCAGTGAAATGTTATATAGGAAGAACAAACAGAAAATTCTTAACAAAATAGAATATCATTAATTTAATATTATCTATTAATTATATAAAATGGATGTTAGATTCAATAAATGTATTACAATTCTTATGTTTCAGCAAACACCAAAGGTAATGAGATAATATGGAACCAAGTTATAAAAGTTAAATGTTCACTCACACACATTAATATAATTTTTTGGTAACTTTGCTATATACAAGAAATATTTCTTTGTTTTAAATGAAAGCAAATAATATATTCTGTATGTTTCATATATAGAAAAATGATATTATGTTTATTCCTTTTTCATTTAAAAACTAAAAATGATATTTAGAATTATGATATAGAATATTATTCAGCATCAACATCCTCATATTTTTTGTCATACTTTTTTCATTTACCCCTTCTATAGAATTTTTAGGATCTAATTTTTCTTTTTGACTTGGAATATTAAGTATACATCATTTTAAAGACTTTTTCTCTGCTGATTTCAAAAATACATTTTGTGCATATATTATATCCATATAGAGTTCTTATTCAGAGTGAATATTTTACAATATCTGCCACAAAAAGCTACTACTAATTGAAAATTTTCTAAAATGGCCATTTTTATCTATGTCACAATATGATAATGTTGGATACTAAAGAACATCTTTAATACACAAACCAAAGTTTTATCGTATTCTCATTTGTTAGTTTTCTTTATCTCTATATTTTTATTATTAAATGATAAACAAAGATGTCCATTGATAACAATTAAAAATCAACATACCATAGAAATTATTTCTATTTGTATGGAGAAATTCACATAATCTATAAGAATTCATAATTAGTTTCACAGATAAGATCCTAAGATTCAATCTACAAATAGAGCAGATGTCTAAATAATGAATACACTTCCTAGATGAATTTCCTTATGAATTTGTCTGAACCCAGATTTTGCTACAACTGTTTATGAAAAAGATATTTATACATTTTAAAGCCATTCTGTTACATTCACAAAAATTCACACCAAAAACAAAGCTCTATACAGTACAAAAAACTTTATTAACAATAGAGGATAAAAAACTTTATTTATACTCCAGTATTTATACCAATGTTGTCCTAAGACGGAAGTATAGAAAGTTTTCAACTTACAGAGATCTGTGTTTATGATGGTGATTATTTATGATGGCTGCCATCAATGATTTTGCAGTAGTGGTGACCAATCAGTTGGAAGGTTGAGTTGTTATTAAGATGAAAGCATCTTGTTTTTCCACCATGCAGTATTTTTTGTATTGAATTTTGAGTCTCATAAAAATGCACACCAAAACAAAGTTCTATACAGGTTAAAAAACTTTATTAACAGAAATGTTTTCGACCCTATCAGTGGGTCATCCTCAGCTGCACAGAATTTACAGAAGGGAGAGAAGAAACCTTCTACAAAAATAAACTGCTAAAATATGACGTCATCCCATACACAAATACAGTTATGAGACCCTAAAAACACATATCAAAGAACATAAAACTGATATAAAGAAAGGTTTGTTAAACACTGCTCTGGTGACTAGAGCATATGAACATGATGTGGATATAGAGTGGAACAATTTTAAGGTTATTATGTGTGGAATGGAAAGTACTAACATAAACTTTTATATAATACAAATTTTCATGGGAACTTTAATCCAAATGAACCTAATTATCATGTCTTATTTTAACTCTTTAAATCATAATGGAAATTTTAATGATTTGAACAATTTAAATTAATTTTAAGACCATCTCGTAATTAGATTATTTATTATTTTATTAAATTAATGAGTGGCACCATCTATTAATTAATAATTAAACTAGAATTTTTAATTAATTTATCTGGAGAAAAAAATCCGCTTCAGCCCGGGATTGAACTGGGAACCTATGGACTACCGTTCCAACGTCTTACCACTAGACCACCGAGGCCAACAAGCGGATTGATTCTCCAGACAGTTATATTAATTTAGAATCTTTTTTATGACGAAATATATTTAACAAACCTTCTAGGGGAACTTTAATCCAAATGAACCTAATTATCATACCTTATTTCTCCATTTTTTCTCCAGATAAATTAATTAAAAATTCTAGTTTAATTATTAATTAATAGATTAAACTAGAATTTTTAATTAATTTATCTGGAGAAAAAATGGAGAAATAAGGTATGATAATTAGGTTCATTTGGATTAAAGTTCCCCTAGAAGGTTTGTTAAATATATTTCGTCATAAAAAAGATTCTAAATTAATATAACTGTCTGGAGAATCAATCCGCTTGTTGGCCTCGGTGGTCTAGTGCGCGTGTCGCTCATCCCTGTCTTAGATAATTGGCAATCAAAATTAGAATCAAATTATTTAATTTAAAAATTAAAATTTTGCAATATTCTTTCCATTATCATTAGATACAAATACTGTTATAATATTTATTTTTATTGTAGCATTAAACATAAAATAATCACTTATTTGATCATAAATCATGAAGATAGCCATTATAAATAGGAAAATGGTAATGACTACCTAATTTTGTAAATTACAGTATATACTAGAATATAAGTCGATCCGCTGTATAAGCTGACTCTCAACTTCAGAGTTTGAAAATCGGTAAAAATGCAAAACTCGTGAATAAGCCTACCTCCCAATATTAGCACTTAAAATTCAATAAAAATTTGAAACTGATAGATTACGTGATCTTTGATTTTTAGTTACCGATATATTAACTCCATAAATATTTTATTGAAACTTTAAATATATACATATAAAATAAATTAATAATAATACAGACAGCAATATATCAATTTAAAAAGTAAAATTTTACTAACACCAATATATAAATTTAAAAATTAAAATTTTACTTTACCCAAAGCAATCAAGTGCATCGTGCTGCTGACTCCAATCTGCATTTGAATAAGTGCATTATATAGGCGAAGCCGCGCATCAGGTAGCACGACATCGCCTATCTGATGCACTTATATAAATGCAGGTTGGAGTCAGCAGCGCAACGCCCTCGATAGCATTGGGTAAAGTAAAATTTTACATTAATCCGAAGCAAGACTGATATCGGTGTATGACATTATCGTTAGGATGACGTAGCTTTAGAAAATATCAAGTTAACAAATAGTAATAAATTTTTATAAATTACATTAAAATATTTTCTTTTTATTGTTGTTATTGAATAACTTTTCTTTTCTAAAAGAATTTCATATTAAATTATAACAGTAAAAATTCCATTAGAATATGTCTACGTCACACTGTTCTCAAGAAACCATTCAAAGTTTCGTTTTCCCTATAGCTGAGTAATCGTATTCAAATCTTTAATCGTATTTTAAAATGAGTGGATCATCCTAACGACGATGTCATACACCGTTAGGATAACGTGTACAACGTGATTTCTAGATGTTAAGCATGCAATTTCAAAGTTTTGATTTTGCTTACTATGAACTTTTTTGATAGACTACAGTTATTTTTCAGTACAGATTTTATTATTATTTATTTAAAATCGTTATTTTAATTATTGTTTTAGTTACTTTTAATCTACTTTAGTTAAATATGATAGACATTTATCGATTACTAGCGAATGGATTAAAACATTCTTAATTAATAATAATGAAAAATAAATCTATTTTTCACCCAAATATGAATCTTAAGTAAGATTCTTGATTGATTGTCAAGAGTTTTCGAATTGCATCATATCGTGCAGCACAGCATCACCTACCTGATTATGGTACAGGGTCCGGCAAAACGATCTGATGTTTTTTAAAAATAACGCACTTATTACAAAACCTTTAAACATGTTTATTTATGCAACATATTGGGGTATATGTGCCATTTAACAGACAGTAACACAAACCTTGGAAACAAAGTCTTAGGTTGTGAAGATGACGTCATCCAAGTGGTGTCCATTTCTTGCCATGATCTGCTTGAACGTCCCCTTCACAGTGACAGTTGGTGTGGAGTTACCAAAAAGTGTGTAATTGGGCCATACTTCTTTGAGGATAATGAGGGCAAACTGTTATGGTGACTGCAGAGCGTTACCTGTCAATGCTGGAAAATTTTCTGCTACACAAACTTAGACAAAGACGCTTAAATCGCAACCAAATGTGGTTCCAGCAAGATGGGGCAACTGCCCACACAGCAAACATTGTGATGCAGTTTTTAAGGGTAAAGTTCCCTGGTCACCTAATTTCTCGTAATGGTAACATTGCTTGGCCCGCCCGTTCCCCAGATCTCAGTGTCTGTGATTTCTTCTTGTGGGGATACCTGAAATCGAGGGTGTACGTAAACAAACCTCGCACATTGAACAAACTTAAAGGGGCCATATGGACAGAAATCGCTGCCATACCACAGCAAATGTTGGGGCGTGTTTTTGACAGCTTCGGCAGGTGACTTGAAGAGTGCATGGCGAGAAATGGACACCACTTAGATGACGTCATCTTCACAACCTAAGACTTTGTTTTCAAGGTTTGTGTTACTGTCTGTTAAATGGCACTCGTACCTCAATATGTTGCATAAATAAACATGTTTAAAGGTTTTGTAATAAGTGCGTTATTTTTAATTAAAAACCATCAGATCTTTTTGCCGGACCCTGTATACAGACACAGGTTGGAGTCGGCGGCGTGACACGCTCAATCGTTTCGGGGTAAGATAAAATTTTACCTGCTATTGTATTAAATAAATTATTGTGAAATTTCCTTCTGGTCTTCAGGAGATGTTCAGTAAGTTATGGTTTTGCTTATTACTTCAATTTCTCCAGCCAAAACGCTCAATAAGTTATGGTTTTGCTTATTACTTCAATTTCTCCAGCCAAAAAGAGTTGATTTTTTTTTTACCCATGTATAAGCCGACCCCCCTACTTCAGAAATTTTTTTCCAAGAAAAAACTTCGGCTTATACACAAGTATATATGGTATTTACCTAATTACCTACCATATTTTCTTCTTCTTACTTCTCATCTCAAGAGAACTAACAAGAGAAAAAATTTACGTAATTTTCTTATCATAATTTTTTAATTAAGGATATAAAATATAGAGACTGCCAGAAAAATTTTAGAAAATTTTCCATTATTTTGAATTTCCACAGAAACATCTTCAAATAGCAAGCTAAAAGATAGAAATGTAAAAATCAAAACCAAAAAGTGCAAAGAAATTTGTATAACTAATGGAATGGAAATGTAGCCTGTTAATACCAATTACTGGAGCACAATAAAAAATCCTTTAATATTTAAATGACAATTAAATTACCGTATATACTCGTGTATAAGCCGAGGTTTTTTTTTTTCCTCAAAAAAAATTTCTGAAGTAGGGGGGGTCCGCTTATACATGGATCAAAAAAAAAATCAACTTTTTTTGGCTGGAGAAATTGAAGTAATAAGTAAAACCATAACTTACTGAGCGTCTCCTGAAGACCAGGAAGGAAATTTTGTAATAATTCATTTAATATGATGTCTCCTGAAGACCAGGAAGGAAATTTGCAATAATTAATTTAATACATTATCAGGTAAAATTTTATCTTACTCTGAAGCGATCGAGCTTGTCGTGCCGCCGACTCCAACCTGTGTCTATATACCGTAATCAGATAGGCCACGCCATGCTGCTGATACAATGCGATGCGAAAACTCAACAATCAATCAAGAATCTTACTTAAGATTCATATTTGGGTGAAAAATAGATTTATTTTTCATTATTATTAATTAAGAATGTTTTAATCGATTCGCTAATAATCGATAAATGCTTATTATATTTAACTCATTGATGATTTATTTAGAGTAGATTAAAAAGTAACTGAAATAATTTTTAAAATAACGACAATGATTTAATTAGATTAAAAAGTAACTAAAATAATGTTTAAAAATAAGAAAAAAAAATATTATTTAAAATCTCTGTATAGATTAAAAAGTAACTAATGTTTAAAATAACGAAAAGTAATAATTATTTAAAATCTGTATTGAAAAATAACTTTAGTCTATCAAAGAATATCATCATAAGCAAAATCAAAACTTCGAAGTCACACACTAACGTCTAGAAATCACGTTGCACATGTCATCCTAATGGTATATGACATTATCGTTAAGATGAGCTACTCGTATTAAAATACGATCAAAATTTTGAATAACTCAATTCGACTCAACTATAGGGAAAACGAAACTTCGAATGGTCTCTTGGGAGCCATGTAACGTAGACATATTCTAATAAAATTTTTATTGTGATAACTTAATATGAAATTTTTTAGAAAAGAAAACAGTTATTCAATAACAAAAATAAAAAGAAAATATTTTTATTAAAATTATAAAAATTTATTACTACTCGTTAACTTGATATTTTCTGAAGCTACGTCATCCTAACAATAATGTCATACACCAACATCAATCTCGCTTCGGAATAAAATTTTACTTTACCTGTTGCGATTGAGCGCATTGCGCTGGCAAATCCAACCTGCATTGATATAAGTGCATCAGATAGGCGACGCCGAGCTGCCTGATGCACCACGACGCAGAAATTCTCGACAATAATTCAAGAATCTTATGTAGGCGCGCTGCGTTGAATCACTTTAGCTGGATTATTGTCGAGAATTTCTGTGTCTTGGCGCATCAGACAGCGCAGCATCACCTGTCTGATGCACTTATATAAATGCAAGTTGGAGTCAGCGGCACAACGCGCTCAATCGCTTCAGGTAAAGTAAAATTTTACTTTTTAAATTGATTTATTGATGTCTATATTATAATAATTTATTTTATATGTATATATTTAAAGTTTCA
The DNA here is from genome assembly GCA_000484575.1 of Olivierus martensii. Taxonomy (NCBI): domain Eukaryota; kingdom Metazoa; phylum Arthropoda; class Arachnida; order Scorpiones; family Buthidae; genus Olivierus; species Olivierus martensii. The sequence continues at coordinate 81,020 of AYEL01077255.1, forward strand.
ATAAAATATTTATTTTGGCAAATGGCATTAATATATTGGTAAATAAAAATCAAAGATCACGTAATTTACAATTTTGAAATCTTTATCGAATTTTAAGTGCAAAAGTCAGGGGTAGGCTTATACACGGGTTATGCTTTTTACCAATTTTCAAATTCCAAAGTTGGGGGGTCGGCTTATACACGAGTATATACGGTATTTATATCATATAAATATTAAAGAATTTTTGAATTAAGAATTTAACTTATTGACAGATAAATAAATGAGTTTTTAATAAAGATGAACTACTGTTTTAGGCACAATTCAGGAATAGAAATTATTTATATAATATACAATAAAACTAGAGGGTGCACTACTATTGCATCTTCCTGGCCTCTCCTCTATGCTGTGTCTTTTGGGCCTGTTTGGCTTTTGGCTATGTTCCATATCCTAGAGGCAGGTAAGGGTTTCTTTTATACCTAAGCCTGGGCATAATTCTTATACCGAGGCTAAGTCTTATCGTCTGATCAGCCTGATGTCCTTTTTATTGAAGACGCTGGAGAGACTGGTGGATAGATTTGTCAGGGATGGGGCCTTGTTAAAGTTCCCCCTCTGTCATAGTCAATTTGCCTATCAATCTGGAAAATTGACTGAAAATGCTCTCCATGAGGTTGTGTTGCTCATTGAGAGGGCACAAGGAATAAGGTATTGGATACAAGGAAATTGCCTTAGGGGCATTTCTTGATATCAAAGGGGCTTTTGACTCAATTTCCTTTGAGCAAATTAGCCTTGCTGCTAGCAGACATTGATCTGTTCAACGATTATTCATTGGATTGGCTCTATGCTGAAGCACAGAGTTGTTTTTAGTAGACTCTATGATGAGGAAGTTAAGATTCTCACCGACAGGGGTTGCCCAAGGGGGAGTACTTTCTCCTCTTTTTTGGTGCCTTATGGTGGATGAATTATTGACTCTATTCAATGGGAAAGGTTTCTTCACTGTTGGGTATGCTGATGAGAGCCATCATTGTTATGGAGAAATTTCCCAGGACTGTATCTGAGATCTTTCAGATGACACTTAATACAGTTTCTGAGTGGTGTAATAGGATTGGATTATCTGTTAATCCAGCTAAGACTGTTATTCTAAATTTCACTCGAAGAAGACAATTGGCAGGGTTAATTGAACCATCATTCTTCAGTAAAAAGTTGCGGTTTTCTACCCAGGTCAAATACCTTGGTGTTATGCTTGACAAGGGATTGACTTGGAAGCCTCATGTAGAGTTGATTGTTGGGAAGGAATGTAAAGCCCTTTTATGGGCTTGTAGGGGCATTTTGGATAAGACTCGGGGATTCAAACCAGTGTTGCTATATTGGATATATACCATGGTTGTGAGACCCATTCTTGTCTACGTTGCATTATTTGGTGGCGAAGAGTTTTACTTAAGACCTGCAGGACCGAACTTGGGAAGATTCAAAGGTTTGCCTGTTTGAGCATCACTGAGGCTATGAGGACTGCTCCTACTACTGCTCTAGAGGTCCTCTTGGGCATTCCTCCTTTGCACTTGGTTTGTTGAGGCGAGTACCTGGGAGGGCTATTATAAACTCCAATCTTGTGGGAGAAGGATTTCTTGGACCCATAAAGTGGAGCATTTATCTTTTGAATGGGACAGGTTACACTGTAACATTCTTGGGATGGTTAATGATTGTATGGTGCCTAGATTTAACTTCTTCCGGCCCTTCACTGTTGTTTTTTCCAGTTTGGAGAGCTGGGGAGGGGGATTTGGATACAGTATCAAGAGTGGTTTGGTCTGGAGGTTTACTGCGAAGGGATGCGGATGTTTTATTACTATTCCCTTGTGCGGTTCGCCACTGTCTTCCAGGTAGAAATTTTTGTTATTTCTATGTGTGTTAGAATTAACCTTGATAGGGCTATGTAAGTAAATGCATTTATATCCTATCTGATAGTCAGGCTGCTCTTAAAGTGCTTGATAATTCCGGCTTTGTTTCTAAGCTTGTTTGGGAATGTCGTCTTTTCATTGAGGAACTGGCTACCAGGAACAGGGTGCAGCTTGTTTGGGTGCCAGGATACAAGGGGATTGAGGGCAATGAGGTTGCTGATAGCCTTGCCAAGGAAGGGGCTTCTTGCCCCTTTATTGGACCTTGGCTATCAAGGTATCAGATCTGATGCATTTGGGCAAGTTGTCAGGGACTGGTTGATGACCCAGCATCTCATTTCCTGGAGGTCTACTCCTGGTGTTAGGAGGCGAAAGCTCTCATTTTAGGTTCCTGTGTTCAGAGAACTAAAGAGTTGCTCTCACTGCACAAAAATGAAGTTAGGATTGTTACAGGGCTCCTCACGGGGCACTGTCATCTAGTAGACATCTTCATTTAATTGGGAGTGTTAATAGCCCTATTTGTAGAAGATGTCAGGCCGAGGATGAAACTCCTCTTCACATTTTGTGTGAAGAGGAGGAGACATTTTGTGTGAAGTGTGGCCCTTTCTTGGCTTAGGTATGATCTTTTTGGATTGTATTTTCCTGCACCAGAAGATCTTGCTACTGTCCCAATGAGGAAGATACTGTCTTTTGTGCTCAAGACAGGACTTCTTCTGGGATGATTTTGTTGGGGGTGCACAATAGACCATTGGTGGTCGCAGTACTGGGGCTGAGAAGGCTTCCTCTTTCCTACATCTACATCTACTATTGCATCTTGGCTGCCATTCTGATTTTTCCAATTTCATAACAGATGACAAGAATTTTTGCTACAAATCCAATTGTATTATATTGTATAGCTACATACGTAGTTTGAAATGCCTTTTCATGAATGCTTAACATTTCTTTTATTGCAATTAATGTTCATATTTTCGACTTCCTTAATAATTCATATTTGATAAAAACTCACAAATCTGAGAACTCATTAAGTAGAAACTTGTAAAATGAGAACCACTTGTATTTGAAATGCAGATCAAAAATTACTAAAGGAGCTAAAAATCATTTTTATTTTAGTTATTTTAAAATCATGTGTTTCTTTTAATTATTCAATAATTCTTTTTATCTCAAACTACTTTTCAAATTAAAATATAGAAAAACAAAAAGTTATTACAATTGTTGTTTCTGTTCTAATGAAAATAATTTGTACATTGCTCAAATTTAATGAAATAATAATAAAAATTAAAGATTTATTGTATTTTTATGTTATATAAAATACCACAAAATTTTTAAAGAATATATTATTTTATTTTTCAAATACAGATTACTTTTCATTATATTTCATAGATATCAATTTTACATAAAATAAATGTCAATAAATCACTTAGAAATTTTTACATATATTTTTTAATACATATAGAATATATAATTTACACAGAATTAATTAAGCAGCATTACTTTATTTAAAATTATAATAAAAAAAGACTTCATTGGTGATTTTATGGAAGGAAATAAGTTGGAGGAGTTGAATCTCACTTTTAAAGTAAAGTGAAGAGACTACTTCTCCACTTATCCCATACCATTCATTACACAGGAGAGATGCATTATATAGTTATTTTATTACCAATTATAATATTTACTACATTATTATTTAAATTACTTGTCAATTAAAATTAAATAAATAAATTCAAATATTTAAAAATTTATTAATTAAATTATTTAATAATAAATTAATATTTTAAATTAAATATAAATATTAACCTAAGATATATCTTGCTACACTTCTCACATTGATGACATTTTGCCTCTATGTGAGCTGGAAGAGTTAGATCTGGCACAATTTTCACTATATAAAATGTCAAGATCTCCACTTCCAACTCAAACAGGTGCAATCCTTAATGGAATAAAACTTATTACTATTTCATAAATGAAAATTTTGAATTAACATCCCATAGTTCAAACATTTTGCTCACAGATTTAACGTGTAGTTTCAATATAAAAAAAATTCTTCTAATAAACCACAAACATAACTAGGCATTTTCCATATCTGTAATGACAACAGGTGGGTCATAGATAGAGATTTATATACATACACACACTCCCAATAGGACAATTCCATTATCAGCGTGAGGTTATGATGCAATCTATGTGAGAAGTGGCAGCTATTGTTTGTTCATATAATAATATATATATATTTTTTCTTTTAGATATTACATCTCTCCTATGTTATATAAATTAAATTAATAACTACTTTTTATTTTTGGATTAATTCATATTTATATGAAAAATAAAAGTTTTTATATTTCTCTCTCCAAATATTAATTTTGGATTGTACTTATATCATAAAGTTGGGTAGGTAGAGATAATCAAAAATGGTTTACTGAATAAGGGCAAAGTCTAGTTTGCCTATAAAGAGATATACTCCTTCAATATTCATAAAGTAGAAAATTTAGAATATTTCATTTACTATTTATTTTTTCATATTAGTTCATGATTCATTTTATATTATATTTTTTTAAATTTTAGTTAATGATAAACATAATAAATTATAAAGACTTTTGTTCCTAAACTAATAACTAAAAACAGAAATTTAATACAAAAGAAATTTTTAATACTTACATACTGAGGGAACTGTTCATAAGTTAATCCATTTAAATGAGCACTATAAGGGGAATTAACTTTGGCAATACCATTTTGTGGTTCAATCCAACATTCTGTAATTATTTGTAGTTCTCCATCTGCTTCTGGAAGTTCAATTTCCATATCTTCATCTTGAGATTGCCTACAGATTTTATATAATTAATTATTTTAATATAATATATGGTAACAGAATTCAAAAATAAATTTTATAAATTATTTAATAATGACAAAAAAATTTAACTGGATTTTATTAAAATATAGAATAAAAGATCTTTTAAATTTTATTATATAATAAATCAATAGCTAAATCCATTATACAATATTCAATAAAAATCTACATATAGTCTATATATTCTTAAAATTGTATTTTCTAAATAATTAATCATAATATATTTTATTAATTATAATTAATGAATGAAGAATACATTTGATGATAATTTATCTTTATCAGATATTTAAGAATAAAATTTCAATTTTGTAGTGACTTTAAACTTTTATCAATACTGACATCATACAGGAGTATTGCTAAATTTTTTAAGTGCTGATTAGACAGAACTGACAAACAATTTTTATCAATATTCTATTTTTTTCAATAATAAATACATATTATTTTAATGACTAAAGTTTTTATATTATACTTACAAATCTTTTATTGTAGTATTTGTATGGGGAGGAAATATAATATATTGAATCACACAGGGATGTAAATCTTCTATGCTAATTCCATCATTTTCTGCATCTGAAGAAAACTAAAATACCAATTTTAATATATATATAAATTCAATTTAATAAAATTAATTTAGAAATATTTTAAATTAAAATCATAAATCTAAACTAAGAATATCAAAAGAAAATTTCGATTAATTAGAAGTTTAACTGTAATTTATATCTGTATGCCAGAGGTAAAGGGCACTATGTCCATTTTTTTCAATATTGGAATAACACTATTAGTTTGATGTACTTTTATTACACTACACAGAGGTATAGGGTACTAAATCCTATTTCAATAAATAACAGAGATATTCAAAGGTAAATGGCACTATGTCCACAAACTTTTTTTAAAATATTTTAAATTTAAAAACTAATAAACCTTAAAAACTACAGTATTATAATTTAAAAGTCAATAGTCCAAAGAATAAATGTACAAGGGTTTATTGAAAAATATTCATTAACGAGCAAACTGGAAATAAAGAAACACAAAAAATCTTTAAACTGCTCTCCTGTAAAATTTCACTTTTGTGACATGGTGCCTTTTACCTCTGGCATACATATATAATAAATCTAAAAACTATAAATTTTTAAATATTGAAATCATATGTATTAAAATATATAAAAAATATTTTACTATAAAAATTAAATCATAAAAGCTGAATATAATATTATGAATAATCATATAAATATCCTGGACTTCTTTTTATAAATATAATTGAAATACAGAATAATATATCCATTCAAACATGGAAATTACATTATTGGAAAATCTGTTTTTTACAAAATTTTATAAATATGAAAAAATGATTAAAGACATTCAAATGGCTAGAAAATAAATTAATTACAAAACTGTTATCATAAAATTAGGATTAGTTTTTTGATAGTCTTAAAAAAAAGATCCTTATTTTTTAATGCAAAAATAATTAGGAATATAAATCTATCATTAGTTACATATTAATTTTTAATGATTAGAAATAGAATATATTCAATATCTTCACTGATTACTTAATTTATTATTTTTCAGTTAAGTGAAAATAAAAATTGAAAATGTTTAAATATATAAGCATTTTTAAGTTATGTTTAATGAAATGGTAATGAAGTGAAATATTAATTATAATTTCTTTTATAACATAATTAAATCCATTAATAAATTATTATTGTGTTTTTATTTATAACAAAAGATTAATATTTTATTTATATAAGCATTTACTGTTCTATTGATTTCTTTCCTTTTCTCAGTTTCATTCTTTAAGATTAATTGAGGTGTTGGATCTTAATACTAAGTCTCCATGACCAACTTCTTCAGTAACTATTCCTGTAAAGCAGGTGTAGCAAACTCATTGTAATTCAAGAGCCATTTAATGAACATATAAGATTGCTGCAGGCCACATCACATTAAAATTTTTTTAAATTACATTTTGGAGTAAGAATTCAGAAATATCATACATATAGGATAATTAAAAACATTGTGTAATTAAATGAATATATTACAAAAATACATAATTACTACATAATTGCTTTCAATTATACATATTTTTTTAATAATAACAATTAAAGAGCACTAACGGCAGTAGTGATTTCAAAACTCTATTTATTTCAAAATTAACAAAGTACTTTCAGTCTATGAACTAGATCATTATCAGCGTATACAATAACTTAAATAGAACATAAATATAGAACATGCGTTCTTACAATTTAAAATTCAAAATACATATACGATGTATTAGAACTGTCAGAGCATAAAACATAATTTAGGTGGAGAATATAGATACATGGATAGAAATTTGATACAAATATAAATACTATAATATGAAAATAAAACATGTAAATAAAAATAAAAATAACATTTTTAGAGTCTGTTATGTACAATGTTGACCGATATTAAGTGGTGTTGGTCTCAAAGTTGTCTCTCTATGATGTAGCACCAAACGGGCGACAAGTCTACTTGAGGGGTTTATCATTGATTGTGATGTTATGCCTACCAATTCTATGTAATTCCAGTGCCTCTGCCAATCACTCACATCACTGCACATAATAACGCAGGAAATGATAGAGCTGACACTCTTACTAAAAACGTCTGCAAGATCACAAATAACATAAGTTACAATTATCTTCTGATCAGTTTCATCAAAAGATGTATTAAAAGTAAATCTATAGCCAATTGGTAAAAAGTTTGGGACACATCACAAAATGGAAGATTAACTCATCAATTCTTGCCAATAATTAGTGAATGACTTAATAAGCCTTTTATTCAGCCTGATTTCCACTTAACACAAATCTTATCCGGACACGGCAACTTCTGTAGTTTGGACAGATTCAACACAGATTCTGTAATTGCACAGATTCAAACTACGAAACTCTGATATATGTGATTGTGATAATAGCTCTTCTCAAACTGTTACACACTTAATTTTTTACTGTAATAAATTTGACAATTTCAGAAACAAATTAATACAACATGCTCTTAGCAATGATCAGAATTAGCCCTGTAGCTTGACTTTCTTCACAGAGAATTCCGAGAACTTTCGGTTGCTCCAGGAATTCATAACAAAGACTGGTGCCACAAATAATGAATGGACTAATGGAACTATTACTTTCAGCTAGATGTGTCATCTAAACTAACCTTCGTCACGACTTTGGAGTCCCTCTTTACTGGTTTTGTTGACTCCTGGACTGATCTGTGGTGAATTGCACTTTTGATTCAATCACGATCTGAATGCAACTCCAAGACATTCTCCAATATAAATATTTGTATATATTGTATTTTACTGTTTTTATGTTTTGTAACTGATTTTTATTTTAATAAAGTTGGTTGTCGGTTGCTCTCTCTATTTCACCTAGTGCCTATCCACTTCTCTAGATAGGAATCTTTCTTCTTTCCTTAACTTTCCCTCCTCTTCTCTCTTCCCTTCTATCTTCCATGGGCTAAGCGTTTGCACAGTCCAACTTATTCCTTTTTCGACAATACTTAAGTTTATTATTATTAATTTTTCTAACAAGTTTCACATCATCCCACTTTATTTGGAGGTCATCTTTGTACACCTTAGCGGAGTGCCGTCGTAAGCCTACCATGAGCAATATCAGACGCATGTTCCCAGATACGATGCTTTATAGCTCTATCCATGACACCTACATAGAATTCCTGCCTATTGTTGGTAATATTGGAGAAAGGTATAAACTCCTGAAAGGTCAAGTTCTGGTCTCCTATCTTTATCATTCCATAACACCTGGAAGACGGTCGGGTTTCTCCTGTAGGTAACATTGGCTGGTGACCTTCTGACCATATTTTTAGCAACTCTAGATCCCATCATTCTAAACGGGACACAAACCTTACGTGGATCTGGACTCAGGTGAATAACATCATTGGAAGGAAATAAGAACTCTTAAGAAGGAAATAAGAATTCAGAACTCTGTTATAGACCTGATTAAACTCCTGTGAGGTCAAGTTCTGGTCTCCTCCGTAACACCTTTCTCCAATATTACCAACAATAGACAGGAATTCTATGTAGGTGTCATGGAGAGAGCTATAAAGCACCATATCCGAGAACATGCATCTGATATTGTTCATGGCAGATTTATGATGGCACTGTCCACTAAGGCGTACGAAGATGACCTCCAAATAAAGTGGGATGATGTGAAACTCGTTAGAAAAGTTAATAATACTAAACAAGTATTTGGCAGAGGCACTGGAATTACATAGAATTGGTAGGCATAACATCACAATCAACAATAAACCTCAAGTAGACTTGTCGCCTGCTTGGTGCTACATCATAGAGAGACAACTTTGAGACCAATACTGCCTAATATCGGCCAACATTGTACATAGCAGACTCTAAAAATGTTATTTTTATTTTTATTTACATGTTTTATTTTTATATTATAGTATTTATATGGTATCAAAATAATAAACTTAAAAGATATTCTAAACAAAATAAATTCAATAAAGAAAGACATATAGTTCACTATTGAATCTGGACCCAATAATTCAATTAATTTTTTAGATAAAAACATTGAAAAAATGCACAATATGTTTAATTTTTTACAATATGAAAAACAATACAATGTAAAAAAATCATAAATTATCATTCATACTGCCAACTGTATATAAAGAAAAACATATTCATAATGGATTTACAAAAGATACTCACATGTACCACTAATTTGACTCAATAATTTCATTAAAAGCTAAGCTAATCCTAAATCAATACCCATCTAAACTATTAAACAAATAGGAAGATTCATCATTAAATTGAAAAAGATTTTACATTTTTCAAACCTCTTAAATCAGTGGCATATTCAAATATTTACAAAATAAATTAAAAACAGAAGTCCATCTAGCCCTTCATTCCAAAACAAAATTAAAAAAAAATCACTTTCAATAAAGATTTAATTAATATTAAATCTTTTGAACACAATCCATGTTGTTTATTGAAAGTCATGTACATACATATGCCTCAATTTCTATACTGGGTACTAAACAAGAAGAACTCTAAATGAATGATTAAAAGAACATACAGCTACCATTCACTACAAAGACTCAAAATCTCCATTTTATAACCATTGCATGATAGAAAACTGTAATCCAGATAAAACAAAGATCATCATTATACACAAAGAAATAATAAACAGCAACTGCTAATGAACCAAAATAATGAAGTACAAGCTCAGTTTTCTAGATAGAATTATTTATTTACTTTTTTAAAGTAACTGTAGTGCTTTTGGTTTGATTAAGCCCTCTTCAGCATTTTTAGTTTACATACATAAAAAAGAATAAATTTGAGTTATAACAGTTTAAATTTGAAATTAATTAAAAACAGTATGATTGCTATGATGATATAGATTTTAAAGTAAAGTTTATATAATATGCTTGTAGAAAGAAGGAATATTATAAAATATAATTATAGTATTTACAATGTTATATGTTAAATATTTATAATAAATAATAAAAATTGAAAAATAAAATAAAACTAGAAATAAAATAGATAAAAATAAAGTAAGTATACAATTTTTTACAGTGAAAATTATATCATTGATTTTCATTCACTCAGATCCAAGGTAGAGGTACAACTTCTGGTGTCACTTTATTTATAATGTATGTTTTGTTTTTCCAGTTATATATTTCAAAGGCCTCTGCAAGTTTTAAGTCCTGGGTATTTGTGATATGATTACAAATGCATGCTTGTCCCAATCTATGGAAAGATCTGTCTCATAAAATCTTTGTGAGAGCATGGTGCCGAAGAATCTGTTCACTATGTCCTATTTGTGCTCAAGAAGCTCGTTTTTAAATTTCTTTTTGTACTTCCAATGTAAATTTTCTTATTTCCTATATTATTTTTTGCTGGGATACTATATTATTTTTTGCTGGGATACTATACAATCTGGAGGACATATCACAGTGCTGTTTAGATTTATTATTCGATAGCTTATCATATATAATTTTTTGTCGTATATATGAGAGTTCTATATTTAGCTGATTTTTAAGTTCTGACTTTATATGATGTAGTGATGGATCATATTCTATTGATTTACTATAAACTGGCATTCTTGTAAGTTGAGACTGACTTACCTGAGTTGTATGGATATGGGTGCATCTATTGTTTGAGGTTTATAAGTTTCCATATATATATAAACTTAGAAATCTTGAACCTCTATATATATATATCTAATGATATATACAGTCAATTCTACTTAATTGGGACACATTGGGACTAATCCATTTTGACCCAATTAAGCGAATTAATAATAAATTCTAAAATAAAATATGTAATACGTAAGTAAATAAATAAGTAGATAAAAAAAACAATAATTAGGTACCTATTTTAATGCTTTATTAAACCAAACTACAGAATATATTTGTACTATAAATAGTGAAGAAAAAATAATACATGCATAATAAATTTTACAATTTCATTTCTTGGAATCTTGGCAAAGATTTAAAAATTTTTTATATAAAATCGACATTGTAAATGAATATCGATAAATACAGCATATAGCAGGGGTGGGCAAAAGGCGGTTCACGGGCTGGATCCGGCACACGAAGGCATCTTATACAGCCCACCGCATAAACGAGAGCACAGTACAGTTTCAAAGCCAACACTTATAAAATTCTACTCGAAGAGAAAAAATAAAATAATGGATACTTTGCAGTGTAAAATAGTGGATACTGTCACTAGTGTACACATACACTACAGAGTTACTTCAAATTTTGATGACATATAATTAACCATGAACATAGTAAATTTCATCATTCACATTATGTTGTAAATTTGTTTTCGACATTGGTCATTACAGACAATACTATTACTTGTTAAATTTTTATATAAATGTGCTTTTTAAGAGAACACACAATAGACTCATACAAGTTCTAGCATACGAGTCGGTCGTATTCCAAACAAAAGTCGTATACCAAGCAAATTTTTCGCATCCAAACAGGACGTATACCAAGTTGGACTTAGCGGACCTATACCGAGGTACCGCTGTATATATATTTTTCTTTTCTTCTCTGTAAGATATCAAAACCATACATATTACATATATTTTACATACAGATTATTCAAATTTTTATAAAATTCTACTCAAAGAAAATTTGGGGCCAAGCTATATACAATTTGAGGAAATTGAGGGTTGACAAATTTTATTTTTTAATTATATTTTCAAAGAAAATCTTTAAAATATCGATTTTTCTGAAGAATAACATCATAGGGTCATGAAACTAACTTTGGGAAACATCCGCAACTTTTTAAAAAATTTTTTCTTTTCACGTCGGTTATAACAAAAAACTTTTCCAGTCCCAATCGTTTCATTATAAATGTATTCCACTGAAACCATATTCAATGTTTAACCAACCTACAAATCCTTGGCACTGTTGTGGACGAAAACCTCAATTAGAACAAACACATAACAAAAATTTGTAATAAAACTAAAAAACTGGTCCACAACTTTATGAGGTTTGGGAGGAGGAGGATGGGGAGTCTCGCCTTCAGCCATGAGAACAATTTACCTTGCTGTAATAGAACCTACTATCACTTATAGGGCCAAAATTTGGGGCCAAGCCATTGAAAAGAGCCACAACAAAAGAAAGCTCATTTCTATTCAACATTCTGCTCTATTAGTTATTTGTTGAGCCTACTGAACCATCCCATACAGCTCCCTAACTATTTGTGCAAGAACCACTCCCATCTATCTTAAAATCAAACAAATTGGGTTCGAACGGTCCTTCACTTATGGTACCTCAGCGGCTTCTGTTAAACTTCCTGAAGAGCTTCAGGATTTGAATAAAGAGATTCAAAAGGAAAAACTCTCGAGTGGATCCCAGCTCCTTCTTGGAACCCACACCCCAACCTAAGTATTGAATGGAAACAAACTAATACTAACAATTGCAATAAAGGACTCAGTATTTTTACAGATGGATCAAGAACACCCAGCAGAACAGGAGCAGGATTAGTCATGTGGAAAATTGCGACTATATAAACGTGTATCGCACATTCTCTTATGATGAATCATTAATTGTATGAATAGATAAGTTAAAAAAAAAAAAGAAAAAGGAATGTGAAGTTTAGATGGATGGAGTTTCTCGTTCACTACGGAAACTTCTCCCAATAAATAACACGAAAAAAAGGAGATAGATTATATATAATTATAAATAAAAGAAATAGTTGTGTAAAGAAATATACATCCTGAAGAAGGTGTTAAATTAACAACAATAAACAATTGATTATATGTGTCTCAATTATCCACGAAATTTTATATACAACAACATAAATCTCAACAAAACACGAGTTATTATGGCAACAACGCGAGATCAAATTGCGTGCAGTGTTGCCAGGAACGCGATAATGTAAACGAAAGGTTAAACTTTGTAATAACAAAATACGTGAGAAGGAAAAGAAGAAAATAGGTAAGAAGAGCAAGTCTAAGAGTCAGAGTGAGAGTCAGCAGGGAGTCTGAAAGAAGGTGCCGTTAAAGGAAGGTGTGTCCTGAAAGCAGTCCAGAGAAAGGATCTGTATAAAACTAAAGTTGTGTTTGTGTGTGTGCACCAAAAGGAGCTGGAAAGAAATAAAGAAGAAATTGTCATAAGGAAGTCAAAATAACTGTTCCAAGGAAGAATCAACTTGTTATTTAGAGAGACATTTCGGCAATTGGAACTTTAAAGAACTTTAAAGAATATTTGTAAAGTATAGCTGATGAGGACTTAATAAAGTCGAAAGCACTACTAAATTTTTGTGTAAATTTTCCACTTTTAATCAGTGCTAGAATGAACATTATTATAATTAAATCAAGTGGAAAGATTCGTTTTTAAATTTAAACTTTAAAGAACTTTATTGATTTTAAAGGTATTTATCCTCCAGCTGTATTCGAATGTGCTGCTCCCTGTGTTCGGGTCAGCAGCATTTGTAAAGGGATCTCTCTCTCAATAAAGATCCAGGTTTGTTTTTCAACCGTATCGTTGTCTGTCATTGCATCACTGGAGATTTTTCTCCTCTCTGTCCTTACTCACAAAAGCGCCACATATTCAAGTTTTTGGCTATCAAAAATATCCTGACACCACCGTCGCTCCGTGGACCCCACAGTCATAATAAATTCTAAAAACAAAATCCTCTTACAGAGCTCTTATCGTCTAGGAGACAAATGTTCAATCACTCAAGCCGAACCTGAAATTTTAGCAATTTATTAAGGACTAAAAAAGATTCAGGAGAACAACTTTCACTCCTCCCATGTTTCTATTTTTTCGGACAGTAGTTCCACTATCCATATGATCTCAGGCAACAGACATCGATCCAACCTGGTCAGTATGATCCAGGATATGATTCAACAATACAAGGGAAAGCAAACAAATACCCTAAACTGGATCAAAGGCTACAACTGGAATGAACTAGCAGACAAACTTACCCGGAGAGCCACAGAATGGAATGTCCCAGTTATGTATTCCAGACTCTCCCAAAAATATGTTAAACATAAAGTTTGGGAATATATAACTAAACAATGGCAACATAATTGGGATGAAGATACCACTGGACACTTAAGCCTTTCAATTTTTCCCTTTGGTGGAAACCATACTTAAAAATAAATACTTCCATCCAAACTTTTTCTTGACCCAACTTGTAACAGGGCACAGCAACATGGCAATCCACCTCCAAAGGTTTGGCTTCCGAGAAACCAATTACTGTGTATGTGATAGTAACACCCCCTCTAGATTCAAATCACATCCTTTTTAATTGCCCTCTTTTCCACCCTGAAAGGGTTTCCTTGGAAAGGACAGCAATCAAAGTCGGCCTAAATTGGCCATGTCAACCTAGCCAACTCATCAACTACTGTGAAATGTTTGACAAGTTAAATTCTTTCCTTTCCCACATGGGGGTGCTCCAGAACAGTTTCCCCTATAGTACTGGACAGGGAAAGTAGCGACACACTTTTCCGGTGCATTTGCTGACAATCTAGCATTCCCATACACTGCTCTGTATCACGTGACCTCCTTTCCGCCATTTTAGTGCAAAGAAAGCCGCATGTGTATATGTCAGTGCATTCTATATAGTCTACAAAGTGTAATTATTGCAATTTTTTGTCAATATGACGGGCTGTTGTGCAGTTGAATGTAAAGGGAAATCAAAAGAGCAATTGTTTGCCATTCCATCGGGCAAAAGGAATGAGGAAAGAAGAAAAATTTGGCTTCATAGAATAGGGAGAAAAAATTTTGTGGCGACAAGATCGACAGAGCTCTGCATGGTAAGCCATTTTTATGTGACATCATTAAATAACCAAGTTACTGATTAATAATTTCAAAAATTAACATATTAAATAAAAATAAAAAATATAATTGATCAGAGATTGCATGGATAAACAGGTACAGTCCCATGCAAAAAGTTTGTCAGGTTACAGGAAAAAGTTCGGCTATCCAACAATACGCAAAAGTACCAGCAATAATCACGTCAAGAGCAGAGCGATGCTGCTGTAAGTTGGATAGGCATCATTCCACAGTTTCCATAGCTATAGGGGAGGGAAGGTAGTGTGGGAGAACTGAAAATTTGAAACTTGGAAAAGTATTACGATTATTTTGAAAGGAAGTCAGTGTTTATTATTTAATTATACTTTACACAATATAATAAAAACATAACTAGATAC
>AYEL01077256.1:0-27473 GCA_000484575.1 Olivierus martensii
TCTTTACATTCAATACTATTCTTTGCTTGCTTGTCATTCGTGGCCATGCTCTTTGTTACTTGTTTCAGGATCTTCCATAAGAATGCTTTCGAGTACCCGTGCTCGATTCCTATTGTTTTTATATAATTTAGTTCTTTCTTTAAATCTTCATGTTCTTTACAATAGCTCAGCGCTCTTCTATATAAACTTCTAAACCCCGCCTTCTTGTAACTAATCGGGTCCTGTGACCAGCTTGGAATCAGGATAGGCTTGAAAGTCGGTTTTCTGTAGACTGATGTTCCTATTTTGGGTCTGTCTGCCTGCAAAGAAAAATATTAGGAAATACCGAATTTTCAACTACAGATACATCCGCAATACTAGAAAGAATTAGGCAGGTGAAACTGGATGCAGGTGATATCTTTGCAACATACGTCTATGAAGCGTTATACCCGTCGCTTAAGTTAGAACCAGTCTGTCTGCAATTTTACAGATTTTTACTGGAGTATGTACCAAACGAACAAAGGGATCCTAATATTTTAAGAGAAATGGTCTACACCATATGTTATGGTTCCTATTTTACTTTTAGGGGCAAGATTTATAAGCAACTGAGAGGTGTCCCTATAGGTAGTCCTATAGCTGGTGCATTAGCAGAGATTCTATTAAGGTCAGTTGAGAAACAGGTACTCCCACGGTTCCAGCCTATAATGAAGTTATGTATCAGATATGTAGACGACATCGTCATCGTATGGAAAGAGGATTCTAAATTAGATGACTTTGGAGAAAACTTCTCTCTAACACACTACGGAATAACACTAAAAAAAGACCAAGTAAGTATGTCACAGGTACACTATTTAGATCTTTCTTTGCAGGCAGACAGAAACTGTATATATATATATTACATTTTTCCCCGAGAAAGGCATTTTTTTATTAGATACGCTTGCCTTCCTCAGTTTCAAAGAATGAACCGATAGTGTTTCTGGATGAATTATCTTCTTTCATTACAAAATAATGATATAAAACTCAGGACAAAAATTCAGCAAAAATTTAGGTTTATTAAATGGCTGATCAAAAGAAATACTTAAGAAATACAAACTACTGTGTACAATTTTTGGTTGTCTATCGCCCCCTGATCGCCCTTTTTTGTTCCAGCGCACCTTCGAGAACGAGAACAACCCCCTGGGGGGCGATATCGCCCACGTTGAGAATCACTGGTCTAACTGATTAGACATTGAAGTATTATTCCAAAGTTCCTGATTTGAATCTGGATCATGGCAAATTTTTATTTTGAATAATTAATCCAAATTACAGTTTAATCATTAATTATTCAAAATAAAAATTAATCCAGATAAAATTATCAAATTTACAGTTAATTTAAAATTATTTCTGCTAGGGAATTTTGTATTGCTTGATCATTTGGTATAGATTCTGGTATAGAATTTGTTGTTATATAATTTTTGAATTTTTAAAAAATTGAAATTAAAACGATATTGCAATCTTGCTACAAAAGTGACACAATTCAAAAAATGTGAATTTCAAGTAGTAATCATCAATAGGTTAAGTAAATATTTTTCTATCAATCATCAAAGTGCATTTATTTAACTTCATAATCTGTCTGCTAGATATTTGTTAATAATATTTTATTGGGACTATAATTTTCATGTAAATGAAAACCAGATTTTCCATTTATTGAAAAACTTAGTTTTTTGAGTTGTGCCACTTTTATAGCAAGGGTGGAATATATTCTTATGTACAAATGTTTTTAATACAGATGTTTGTAGCTGCAAAAATACTTATACAAATCATAATTCAACTTAACTGGGGGAATTTTTTCATCCAAATATTCCTAAACTTGCCAAATTTTACCCCTTGTGAACAATTTTAGAATTTGTAGTTTAATTCTAAAATAGGTCACTAGGGTTTAGATTTGGCTAGTTTACAAACACTTACATATATATTTAAAAATATTTCATATGTTTGAAATATAAGAATCGTTTCACTTTAGAAATTATAAATTATTAGATGATATTTTAGAAATTTTGCAAAATAAAAAGATATAGATTTATAATAAGATAACTTTATCATAAATCAACCTAACTGGAGGAAATATTCATCCAATAATCTGAAGCAGCCAAATTTTTCCCCTATTATAAGTTTTTTGAATTAAACTGTATTTTTAATGATTAATTTTAATTTACATTATGGCTGTGATTCCCAATGTGGTGCACACATCCCACAGGGGGCAATTTGAGAATGAGTTATTAATAATGAATTTTTTGCATTTCTTATGTTCTAGAGGCCTCATATACAGTGTATAAATATATATTGTGACTTACACATTTTTAAAATTAAAATTAATTCAAAATGTACATGGCAGTTTTGAAAGTTTATTTGCTGCTTTTTTATATAACTTCACATTATTATTATCTTTTAAACAATTTCTTAATGATTTCTTCCTCAGTATTTCAGCTGTCCTTTTGTTGTTTTATTTTTCTCCTTCATGGATATCATGTTCTTTGGAAGTTTGTTTAGACCAAGTTAATGGATTTGTGGCTTCCTCCATGTGAATAGTAGTTCACTTTTTGAATAATAAAAATTATATTTCACGTGGGCATCAGGATATTAAAGATGTTTAAGTGGGGTAAGTCCAAAAACAGGTTGGGAACCACTGCACTATGGTATCACCATCTATTAGAATAATAATTAATTATTTAAATTTGGGCTAAGATAGCATCATCTCTTATCTAAAAATTGAACTTTAATTTTTAAATAAGAGATGGAGCCACTTTAGCCCAAATTTAAATAATTATTAATCCAACAGATGGTGGCATTATAATATAAATTAAAATTAATTATTAAAAATACAGTTTAATTCAAAAACATTATAATAGGGGTAAAATTTGGCTGCTTTAGATTATTGGATGAATATATAGGGTTGTTCAGAAAGTAATTTTGTTTTTTCTCCATGGAAATGAACAACAATTTTTTTATAGTATATAAATATTTTATTTAATTATATATTGACCATTTTGGTCCAATATGTGTTGCAATCTTTCCGGTAGTAGCATGATTCTATGCTCGTAGAATTTCTGATCTTACGAAAACTGAATCAAGTAATTTTTGACATCTTCATTTAAACTAAGTGTTTTGCCATCTAAAGAATTCTGTAAAGACTGGACTGTGTTTTGCCCTCTAAAAAATTCTGTAAAGACTGGAATAAGTAATAATATAGGGTGCCATATATGGCAAATATGGTGGGTATGGTAGCAGATCCCATCCAAGCTGTAACAGCTTTTGGCAAGTCATCAAACTTGTATGAAGTTTGGCATTGTTATGGTGAAACACTATGCCTTTTCTGTTAATCAATTCTGGTTTCTTTTGTTTGATGGAATCACTCAATTTGTCCAATTGGTGGTAGTACACTTTCAAATTAATTGTGGAATTATCTGGAAGAAGCTCAAAAAAACCCACCAATATCCACCCTTAAAATCCCACCAAACAAAGAGCATCATTTTTTGATGATATTGGGTTTCGGAGTGCTTTGAGCTGCATTCAACTTTGTTGTAAACAATCCATTTTTCATCAACAGTTATGATTCACTTCAGAATAAACAATCCATTTTTCATCAACAGTTATGATCCGCTTCAGAAAGGGACTATTTTTCATCAACAGTTATGATCCACTTCAGAAAGGGATCATTTTCTTCATAGTTGAGCAGCAAATCACAGATGTTGATGCGATGGAGCAAATCTTTCTTACGTTGAGCAGCAAATTACAGATGTCAATGCAATGGAGCAAATCTTTCTTTGAGCCATGTGGAATTCAAATATCAATGTTTCAACTTGCCGTGAATGGTTTAATTCAAAAAATTCGATCTTGTAGCAATTTCTCATGTTGTTATTCAGCGGTTTGCTTCAACCAGTGGCTTTATTTTGTCTTCATCAGCTTCAACTGGCCTTCCAGAACGTGGTGCATCTTTAATATCGAAATTGTCAGAACAAAATTTTGCAAGCCAGTTTTGGCATTGGTGTTCTGTTAACACATCTTCTTCCTACACTTTACATAACTTTTTTCTTGCTTGAACAGCATTCTTACCTTTTCAGTAATAAAAAAGTAAAACATGCCAAAAATCTCCATTTTATTTACCATTTTTGATAGGACACCAAAAAAAACAACTGTACAGAATCAAAAAAAAATTTTTTAAATATACCTTGAAATATGAGCTGTCAAAATTTATAATGACAATATGGCTTAGAATGAAATTGGTGGTAAAAATACAACTAATACCATTGGTGGGAAAAAACGAAATTACTTTCTGAACAACCAATAATAAGATAATTTTGCAATTTTAAATGAAGTAAATTATAATTATATTCAAGATTGAAGTAAATTATGTTTTTTATTCATGTTCATCTTGATCATTAATAATCTTTATTATTCAATAGTAAATGTTAATGAATTAATTAGCCTTAAAAGTATAATCCAAAATATATATAAAAATTAATTTGATTTTTGAAACTTGTTTAAATAAAATTTAACAAAAATTATCATATTAAACAGAAAATAATTTGTTATATTTATTTAGTCATTATTTAAATGTTTACTTTAATGCAATTTATTTATTACAATGAAAAACTTTGTTTAAAATTCTTGTTAAATACTTTTAACAAGTTTTTAGAATGAATCTTGAATTTACTTATTATTATATAATCTTGTTTCAAAATACAATTTATTTTTCAAAACTTAAATATGATGATGATATATATTCTAAAGCAAATTTTTTGATGAAAACAGAGATGGAAGACATTAAAAAATTTATTTTTATATTATATTAGGGTCCACCAAATGCTCAAAAAAATCAATCATCATCATCATCATCATCATCAACTGCAGAAACTTCATATGAATTATTATTACAACAACAACAATTGTTTCTTCAATGGCAGCTAGAATGGCAACAGAAATATCCTCAAATTATTCTTCCAGCAGCTCAGGTAAACCTAAATGAACAAAAATGATATTTCAATTATGATTTAAATTAAAATAAAAATAGTTTATAAAAATAAATTAAAATCACACTAAAATAATTATAAAAATATAATTTATGATTTTAATATATTATTTGTGATATTTTAATTCTGATCAGTTTTATTCTCTGGTATTTTTTTAATAATTATTAATTTTAATAAATGAAAATATGGGAATTAGAGATGCCAGATTTTGATGATCCATTTATTCAAAGGACAATTCAGCATCATAACAAATTATCCTGCATAAAAAAGAATTGTTCTGTATCCTGTATAATTTTCAAATGTCCTGCGAACCATTTCTATAAATTAAAGATTTGAATGCAACTGTCTTAAATAAATAGCTATTATGCATTGACTATATAAAGTAGATTCATGAATATGTTAAAAAAATTTAAACAGGTGCTTGAAGCAGAAGCTAAGTAATACTGGCTCAATGCATTAATCTGTTGGGGTGTCAAAAATTGAGAGTTACAATAAAATTAACATTTTTTATTTTTAATTAATTTTTATTACTCAAGTTACCAAGTATATTTCTGGTCAAGATTGAATTTACTTTTTATCAAAAATATTTTATAAATACACTATCTAAATAACTAATAAATTGGCAAGTAAAATATTGTATTTAATCAAGAGGCATTGCAATGATTCTCTTATTACAGGAGTCATTTTAGCCAAAATTCAACTTGTTATGACTTTTGTTTTAAGTTAAATATAAATGTTCATTTAATAACATTTAAAAAGACATTCAATAGGACATGGATTGTCTATTGAATGTCTTATTAATTAATAAAATAATAACTAAATATCAACCAAATAATCCTAGCATTACAAATTAATTTATAATAAATACAAGTGTAGAAATTAATACTTAAATTTCAGCTAATGTGGCTCTATCTATTAATTAATGACTATAAGATTAATACTTATCTGAAAATGAAATTTGTCCTGATTCAGAATCAAACCAGTCCTTCAGTTTCATTCTAGGTCAGGACAAAATAATCTTATATCTACCTAAAACAAAATCCCTCTATAATGATACAAATGTATACTTATTGGTCAATATACTAGAACTCCTCTTATTTACTAATTTTCATATCATTTGTAATTCACAATAACTCGATGTTCTGTTGACAGCAATTAGTTTTTATAATGACTTCACATGACTGCTTACACTCAAGTTCATTTATATAAATTTCACAGACATTTCTATTTCTTGCTTACAAATTACTATTGACATTTACATCATCATTATTACAGTTATAATCAGTGGTGAGCTTTAGGGAGCTCACATGAGCCTTTTGTTAAATTTGTTTCTAATTTGCAAGCTCCTTGTTTTTTTGTTTGCTTGTTTATTTATTCCAAAGAAACATCTTGTGCATCATAATCATACTTTGACTTACATTAGATTTTCTCTTCCTCGTATTTGCATATTTGAATCTACATCTCGAATAGTGGTGATCTGATGATAATGCCCTCCAAAGCAGGGTAGGTGGGTAGGGATTTAGTGCACAAAAGAGTTTTTGAAACGTGGGAGGGTGAGAATTAGCCTCATCTTGTTTCATTTAAATTCGGTCAAACACGTAGATAACCTAAAATTTAAACAGATGCTGAAAAATGCTTTATTATTGGGTATCAAATTATTTAACATCAAGACAATGGGATGAAGTCCTGTTGTTTAGTTTTCCATTAAAAGATGTCAATAAGTAAGTTATTATCAAAATTATTTTAAAATTTAAATTGAGGTCACTGAACCCAAACTGAATGATGCAGGAAGTAACTAGTGGCTAGATGCAAAACTGAATATGCAGTGGGTCTGTAAAAAATGAAATTCGTTTCATGACTTTGAAGTGTTTTTTTTTTTTTGAAAGTTTGAAAAATCATCACTCAGATCACTCAGTCTTAGAACCTCCTAGAAGATCAACTGATGTGAAAAAAGAAGAAAATAATGTATGATAGCTTCTGACATAAATTGTGCTTAATAATTAAATTTACACATTATTTTATGTAATTTCTGCGATTTTTTTTTATTTTTTTAAATTAAAAAAATTTGTTTTATTTTAAAATGTTTCTTATGCATGCACAATTATTTGTATTTTTTGCTTTTGTAAAAAAATGAAACATTTAATTAGAATTTGATATTTTGTTTTTATAAGATAAAGTATGAGCCCTTTGTTAAAATTTTCATAGCTCACCACTGGTTATAATTAAATACATATTTTATTCTATTTATATCTTCATTGAAAAGAAACAATTTGTTAACTCAATTAATAATATCTCAGTTTAGCAGAGATATCTATGCAGATTAGATAACATCACTACATTCATCCTCAAAGATAAGATCATTTCTTCTTTTAATGCCATTTTTGAATAAATCAGGAATGTAAGTATTTTTTATCTGAACTGTATAAACACACCATAACTAAATATAATAGGAAATAATAGAAATACAGTAGGGCCTCAACATTCGCAGATTCGCTTATTCATGTCTGACATTCTTGTACAGCTTTTTGGCATTCGCGCTTTTCCCCATTCAAGGGAGAAATTTTTCCATAAATTTTTTAATAAAAATTTCTGTATGCAGTATGGTACAGTATTTATTTATATTAATATCACAATTTATTCTATTAGAAACACAAAAAGCTTTATTTAAGCACAAGCTCCTTGAACGCACAGTTAAAAAAAAATTGCCGAATTACTGTAGTTTGCTTCGCCATCCGGGACTCTTGAATTACTGTAGTTTTTGCTTTGCCATCCGGGACTCTAGGCTTTAGTTGTGGTTTTGATATCCGGGACTTTATGGTTATGCCTGTATATTTTCTTAATTCTATCAAGTGCTAGGATACATCGTCATGTCTGGAAAAAGGACAGCTAGTCAGAAGGTCGGGCCTCATTATTCATGTCTGACTTTCTTGTACAGCTTTTTGGCATTCGCGCTTTTCCCCATTCAAGGGAGAAATTTTTCCATAAACCGGTTTTGGGCAAACTACTTGAAAAACTAATAGAATTAATTATTATTTGTTTAGCAACAATCTTCTAAATTGTAATCAGTTCGGATTCATTCCACAGTGTAGCACAATTGACCCATTACTAAAGGTTAAAAACTTTGTTACTAACGTTTTTGAAACAAAATCGTTTGGTTTATTGGTTTCTCTAGACATCTGTGGTGCATTTGACTCAGCCTGGTGGCCAAAGATAATAAGCCAATTAAGGAAAAAAAGAGTCTACAATAACTTATTGAATCTAGCTAACAGTTATTTTAAAGACGAAGGTTACTTTGTTACATCAGACTGAACAATTGACTAAAGACCTAAGTAGAGGTCTTTAGTCAGGGTTCCGCTTGCGGCCCTGAGTTTTGGAATATTCTCTTGGACGATATCTTTGATTTAACAGGCTTTCGTCATATCTTTGGCTTGCCGATAATTAAGAATGTGCTTGCTCTCTTTCAGAAGCTTTCAAAATCTCTATTTTTTCCGACATAAACAGGTCTTTAGGGTCCTGCACCTTTTTGACAACTTTTGCTTCCTCCCATAAAATATCAACATCTTTCTCATAGGCCCTTTGGGCTAAGGCTGTTATTAGGTTCCCTTTCTGTATGTTATCTTTATGCTCACATAGCCTATCGGTAAAATTCCTACATGTAGCACCTATGTAAACCTTTCTCTTACGGTCTTGGATGTTATCTACAGATATCTTATAAGCTGAATTATCCTGAGCTGAATTCTACACTTCTCTTATCTTTATCATTTCTTAACAAGCTGAAAATCGTGGGTGGTCTCTTGTAGGTGCATTTCTTGTCAATATTTTTTAAGGTCTTAGTAAAGGATTTGTATTCTTGAATCCTATAGGGATCGGAACGTGTCGCTGAACTGCTCTTCTCTGTAATGTCTAGGGTTTGTGTACGATCAAGTCGCACTTCTTCAAGCTTCTGTTTCTGTTCAATAAACAACCTTTACATAAACCTCTGATTGTAGCCATGTTTAACCCCACATTGGTAAACTCTAGTTCTTCATTCAAATAAACTTCATTACTACAGTGAGTGAGGGCATGCTTAAAGTAGGCTTTAAAAGATGACTTCTTATAAGACCATGGGTCATACGACCACCTAGTTATTAGAACTGGTGTATCAGTGGGCTTAATAAAGACTGTAGTGTCTAGATGCCCATTTTTGACTAAAATATTTACATCTAAAAAATCGTTCATCTTATTGGATTCTGCTGTCAATTTCAGTTTAAGGTCGTAATGTGGCTTAGAGAAGTGTTTAATTAGGCTGGCATTCGAACTTTGGTTCTCCCATAGTACAAAAATGTCGTTGACATACCTGGAATATAATAGGATTTGCGTTTTAATAGACAAATCTAACTGGTTCTCAATTTCTCTTATTACAATTTCCGCTAAAATTCTAGCCATCGGGCTGCTGATAGGAAACCCTTTGGTCTGCCAATAAAAAAAATTCCTCAGAACTCAAAAAACGAATCATGGCAAACAAAGTGGGTTAGCTCCCTAAGTATCGGAGGGTCACGTTCTTTTCCCTGAGTAGACATTAGAAGGAACCTATAAAACAACAAGCAGGTGGCATTAAGGTTCAGGGAGGGATAAAGAGATTCGAAGTCTAATACAGACATAATCTCTGTGCCCTTGATTTTAACGGATTGTAAACGCTGTAAGAATTTTTCGTACGACTTGACAGAAAGATGGTAACCATACAGTTTCTTAAGACACCAACTGGCTAAACTTTTCTCTAATAAGGGGAGGTTCAGACATTCAGGTCACTGATTTTTTTGAAATTTTGAATACCTGTAGTAGTCCCCTAGGACAGTATAATGTGTGAATAATAAAGTGCACAACTCAAGTATTGTCAAGAAAATCTCACGAGAAATTTCATACTGGGTTCATATAATCTAAAATTTAATTACCTTTCGAATGTGTCAGTAGTGTAGTGGTTGAAGATTTGCTTTTATAATTGCGTGATTGCTGGTTCAGTTCTTAGCATTGACAATTTATTTTTATTTATTTATTTTATTATTATTATTTTTCTCTTGCATTGGCAATTTTATTTATTTATTTATTTTATTATTATTATTTTTCTCTTACATTGTTTTTTAATTTATTTATTTATTTTATTATTATTATTTTTCTCTTACATTGTTTTATATAAATTCAGTTATTTATATTTTTAATTTTTTAAATATTTTATATATGTTTATATCAACGATGGTTTCTATATATTTTTTGTCAATAGATGATACCACTTTCTATTTTGTAAAAATACTTTCTGACTGCAAAATGAGTGCAGTGCATTTGAAAATTATTTCTCTTGGCATTTGTAACAAATAAAAACTATAATCAAATAAATACAGCACTCTTTGCAGTAAAGTAGGACTATCTTAGAGTATCTAGACTATCAAGAGGGACTATCTTAGAGTACAATAAAGAAGGTAAGAGCAGAAGAAACAAGTATGTTCTACAATTATTTTGTTATTGTAAGATTCTCTTGATTCAATTAAGTTGAGTATTATATCTCTGAAGAGGGTGCCTATGCACTGAAATCATTCGTATTTGAGTTAATAAAAGGATAAGTTTAATACTTTACTGCAAAGAGTGCTGTATTTATTTGATTATAGTAAATAGAAGTGTAAGCAGTTAAAATATGGATAATAATAAAAACTATTCCAAATGACTTTTGCCGATAAAGTCATTAACAATTATTGAATGAAATAAAAACCAAACAATGTTTATCAAAATCAATTCCATGAGGTCGAAGTTGATTCACAATTAATGAACGATATAGGCCAGTTAAGAGGCCGAAGATGTATGATTTCATTTCATTTGAAACAAAAATAAAATTAGTGAATCTAGCTAAACTCAAATTTAATTGAAATATTAATTTATTAGAAAATGAAAAAATAATGTTATTAATAGCTTGCAATTTGTAGGTTTCTTGTGACTGAAATTCTAAGGATATATCAATATAATTAGCATAATATTGATATAGCAAACAAATCAATATATTGTTGCAATAAAGTTTTAACTCTATGAAATCAATGAACAAATAAAATCATTTTGAAATTAATAAAAATAAAAAACTGCCTTGATTATTATTATTTCAATTATTATTATAATAATGCTTAAATGAATAATAAAAAATAAATGTTTTAGAAATAATTATAAAACAAAAACTGAATACTGACTGCTTAGATAGTGTTTGATGTTTTTACACAACTCATATAAAATTAAAATTAATACAAAATATATTTATTTGTTAAAGATAAAATTTATACACTTTATAGTTTGAAAAATCTTTTACCTGAATTATGGCCTAAAGCATAAAACAGACATAATCCAAACAAAGCTGCATGATCATTTTCATGACATTCAAGAGCATTAAATATTGCTTCCAAAAATGGTCTAAAAATTAATTTTTATAAGTTTTAAAATATTTTCATTTAAAACAGTTAATATTAATATTTTTAAACAGAAAGTTACTTACCTCTCATTTAAAGAAAAATTTTGTTGTATATATTCAAACTGAGATTGTGTTATTCTTTGAGCAGCTTCCACTTTTTCTTCATCTGTAATATTTGTACCATCAGATGGATAATCAACAACTGCTACAAAAATCAATATAAATTATTGTGTGATCTTAAAACATAATTTAAATAAACTTTAAACAATTGATTTACCAAACTACCTTGGTCTGTAGATTCATGACATGTTCTATAGTCAGAAACAATATCACTTGAATCAACTGCTGCAATGTTAGATTTCCTTACTTCTGTACTACTATTGCTTTTAATAACTTCTTGAACAGGTGATGTATCTTCACTTGATGCTATTGCTGACAATGAATGACTTGAATATATTTTTGTTTCTAAAGATTTTTCTAAAGTTTCTTCTGGAGCTATAAATTCTGGTTCTGAATTAGTCTTAACCTATTTTTAAAGAAGAAAAAAAAAACATTCATTTTTAATACATACATAAATACACAGAATGAAATAAATATATATATATATACACACACCATTCCAAATATAGAAGATTTATTACTAAAAATTTTCAATGAAAAATTGCAGTAAAAACATAACAATTATATCAATAGTAAATCCTCACTAATTAGGAGTACTAAATTAGTCAAAAACTTAAATTACAGTATTATAATATCATAAAAATAATTATATTAAGATAAAATAGAAAACAATATAAAAAAATGCCAAAATACTATACTACTATTTGAGATAATTTTATGTTCCTATAACACTAAATTATTTTGATAATGTTTCTTTGATTGAAAAAAATTAACATAGCAAAGTTATTAATAAAATCCCATGTTATTGCCATATTTCTTTTATAGGTAGTCCTCAACTTACATAAACATCAGGCATCATAAGGCAATCAGTATACTTTGATTGGTCAATGAAATTCTAATGTGTGTATGTGTATAATCATTCATATAAAACCACTTGCCTTACTTGTAAATCAGAAAGCTAAAAGCACTATTAGCAAGGAAATATTTATTGATATAAAACGTTTTTCGGAGGCTTTCTCGGTCCCTCTTCAGTATACAGTTTGTTTACATTAAGAACACAAGAACATTTTAGAATAATATATGTGTATGTGTATGTATAATAGTCTGATGTATTAGCAACATTCATCTTGTATTTGAATTTTTTAGTTTTGATGTTTATAAATTTACTATAATGCTATAATAAATAATGGTAGTAGGCAATTGATAGTTATAACATATTTCTAACTTATGACAATATCAACTTATGATTTAGTTGTTCGAACAAAATTCCATTGTAAGAACTAGATCTACCTATATACAGGATCACTAAAATGTATTGAAATGGCTAAATATTTTGAAAACAGTTTATTAAAATTTTTTGAATTTGGTATCAAATTAGAAATATTTACATCTTGCTATCTGTAATTTTTTTCAACTTTATATCGTCATTTGTTTTTGAGATCCAAGACAAACTTTGTGAAGAGGTTAACTCTGACCTATCCTGTATTTTATTATGCTCTTTTTTATTATTTATTGTTATTTTCAATATTATCTAACGCATTATATTTTAGTTTAAGAGCTGACTTACTTTACACATTTTCCGTTTCAGTATTTCGCAATCACGTGTTACGGAACGGACAATCATCTTCCGACCAAGCTTCCCCAGCTAATGACGTCATCTAATCTGAATAAGTTTTACCACTGAGCCGATATGAGAATATAAGAATGGTCTCTTATCAATATTTTTTCGGTATATAATTAAATTGTAAAGAGGATGACATGAATTGATTACTCTGTAAGCTAATCAAATCTGATATTGTGACGCGACTTATGCAAATGAGCCGAGATCGGGATTGTAAGTCACGAAGTATAAAAATGAAATTGTTACATGAATTTATGCAAATGAGCCAAGCTCAGGATTGTAAGTCATGAGGTATAAAAACAGAAGCAACCAATGACACAGCGAGGTATTGGTATCAATGTAAAGTTGGTTAAGTGACAACTGAGTTTCTTGTAAAGGTCTACAATTGCTTGAAGTTTGTATCAGTGGTGGAGGTATTTTTAAGTAGTAGGTTTATTTCTTGTGAATAATTGGATTTTTTTTGATATTTGAGTTGGATTAAATAAGTTTTGTTGATTAATTGATTGTTGATTTGATATTGTTTTAATAAAGTTGTGAGGAAGTTAACTTGGACCTGTCCTATTTTTATTTTATTATGCACTCTAGGTCGTCCCTCGGTTTCCCCTTTTAAACTATCCAGGGTCTGTTTACCCATGACGTAATCCAACCCTGACTTGGCCTCTTCCCGGGGAAAACCCAGGCACCCTTCAATACATTACTTTTACATCGGCCAATGGGATGCTGTCCCATCTCACAACCTCTCCCTCCGTGACATCCACTTTAAAGTTCTGCCCTGTGACAGCAATTTAACCTGTCAATGACTTTATTTCATGTAATAGTGAAAGTATTTCCTTTGAGATACATTCGTCCATCTGCGTTAATTGCTGCTTTTAACTAAGGAGGTTTTTATTCTCGGAATGTCTATGGCCATCTGTGTCGATCGTTATTTTTATATCCGTCGATGTCTCTCCCTCAGGATGCACACTTTCGCCTGTACTTACTGTCACTTTTGTCGGCGAACGTCCTCCCCTCGGGGTACACTTGTTCACTCATGTCAGCTGTTACCTCAGCTGGTCGATGTCCATTACGTTTACGTTTGATGTCTTTTGCGTTTAACAATTATACTTTACATCGAGAACTGGGTGGTAACATTTTATAGATGGCTCATAAAGAAGCCGTATCCGACATTCCACAAAAGAATGTCAAACCATCTGTACCTGCTTTGGACCGTTTAGGAGTTTATGTAATACCTATGTATAATTTAAAAAGAGAAGAAATTTACATAGACAGCACTAAGTGGTTTCTAAAAACTAGGATTAACGAATGTAAACAGTCGATAGAGGCTGCTACGTTCGACACTGCTCTGGCCAGATCCTTTTATGAATATAATATCATGATCTACTGGAATCAAGCAAAGATTATTAAACCAATAAAATAATTCTAATGATGTAAAAATTGTGGAATCCTTAGTTATACGTGAAGGTAGGAAATGATACCATGTGATAAACGATAACCAGCCATCAATAGTACTGCCACAGTGGCTTATTTAGGAAATATTTGTAGTGCCTTGTTTAATTTTTTATTATTATTTCTTTTTATTCTACTTTGTTTTTTATATAACTATAATTTATTTTGTAAATATTTGTATAAAATATTATGATATCATATTTAATTTTAAATTGTATACTTAAGTTTTTTACATTAGAATAACATTCTATTATTCATATGTTGTTTGTATTTTGCTGAGGATGGCTTAGTAAAGCCGAAAGTTCTTCAATTCTATTAAAGTTTATTTCCACTTTTGATATGTGCTGTGTTATTCATGATTAAGTAAGAAGTGGGTTGAAGTTATACAATTTTTCTATTACCATAGCATATTCCAATAGAATAACAAAAATATATATATGGATAAAAAAATACATTGGATATTTATATACATCTGGAATGTGTAATCATTGTTTTATACAGTTAAATAACATAGTATAGTTGAAAATCTTTGGAAAAATGCAGTAAATACATTTTGAATATTTGTATTATCAGTATATTCCAAATGACAGATTATATATCCAGATCCTCTAGTGTAGTCATACTCAACCTGCAGCCCTCAGGCCACATGCAGTTTGCCAAGCTTTCACATGTGGCCCAAAATGCACAGTCATGAATTTAGATTTTTAAAATCTTGAAATTAACAGCAACAATTGATTGATGGTTAAGCAGACACGGACAACACTTATCTGCCCACTCACTCCTCCTTTGCAGCAAACATTTGCTATACCGTAACAAGTGTAGTTTATAGCATATGTACATTGGTTATATTTAATGTACATATTTACATCATTGACTGTTTTATTTATTATAAAGTATTTATAGTGATTTATACATGTAAATATTATAGTTTTGTTTATCATAAGTGATTTGAAAAACTTGTTGTTTTGTAACATGCTATTTTGTATCAAACTATAATTTAAATACTCATAATGATGTCTTCAAACAACAAAAAAAAAATATCTAATGAAAATAGTGTTTTTCAATATAACTGGGAAGAGGAATATTTTGTTGTGTTGAATACTAAAGGTTCAGCAACATGTTTGATTTGTCAAGACATTATCATTTTAAAAAATATAACATTGATTCTCATTATACCACAAAACATAAATCATTTAATGACACTTTTGCTCATGGGTCTTTAATAAGATATGAAAAATTAGCTTTCATCAAGAAATCATTGGAACAACAACAAAGTGTTGTATCAGTGGCAATCTCACAAGAAGAAACAGTGATATGGGCATCATATGAAATTTGTTACATACTTGGGGCAAAAATATGAAACCATTTACTGATGCTGAGGTTGTGAAGGAATGTTTCATAAGTGCTTCCAATATATTATTTGATAAATTTAACAATAAAAATCAAATAATAATACAAATTAAGAGCCTACAACTCTCAGATTCTACCTGCATTAGATGTATTGAAGATATAGCAAAACATATTTCTGGATCACACCATAGAAGATTTGAAAAATTACAAATATTGTTTGGCTGTTGATTCTAACACTAACATTTCAGCAACATCACAATGTGCCATTTTCGGCAGATATTTTACTAGAATTCAATTCGTGAAGATTTTTTAAAATTTCTTCCTATAAAGAATCAAATCAGAGGTATTGATTTTCTCAATAATAATAGTACTTTTCTCGAGAAGAATAATGAAATAAAAAAATTGGTTTCCATATGCATTGATGGATGTCTTTCAATAATTGGATCCAAAAAAGGATTTGTTTCCCTATTAAAAAAGAAATACAATTTAACAAATCTCTTATCATTTCACTGTTTAATTCACCAAGAAAACTTGGTAACACACATAAAGTAGATGCTGTGATGAAAACAGTCATTAACATTGTGAATTATATTCGAGCCCAAGAATTGAATCACAAAAAATTATAAAAATCTTTTGGAAAAAATAAATAGTAATTATGACAAAATACTTTTGCATACTTTGGTGCAGTGCTAAGCAGAAGAAAAGTTCTTGATCTGTTTTTTCTTTATGGCATGAAATTATTTTATTCTTATAAGAAAACAATAAAGTTTACAATGATGGATGATGGTGTCTTTTAGCTTTTTTTATGCAGTATCACAGAAAAGCTTGATATAACATGATCTTAATATTAGTTTAAATATTATAATATTATATAATTATAGTTTAAATATTGTAATATTAGTTTCTGGCAAAAATAAAATTATTTTGCAAATGGCGAATAAAGTATTTGCATTTGAAGAGAAACTAAACATTTATTATGAAGAGATACAAAAACCAAATACTATATTATTTCCCAACCTTAACAAGAGCTAAGCAAGATGGTATTGACATTCTCCAGAAACCTATACCACCATTTCAAAGTATTTAGCTGCCTTATCAAAAGAATTTAAAAGCAGATTTCAAGATTTAAGAAATTAAAAATTGTCTCTTATTCGTAGAAAATCCCTGGCACTTAGAAATAGCAATTATTACACAACTAACTGCATTTGGATATGATTATGTTAAGCTATTTGATGAATTCATTGAATTTAAAAATGACACGAATTTGGAAATCATTTTTAAAGAAAAAAGGGAGGGAAAGGAGTATATTGAATTTTGGAAATTGGTGCTTGAAAAATATAAGACTACAAAAATGTGCATAAATTTTGCTCATGTTGTTTGCATCAACATAAATCATCCTATTCAAAAACGAAATATGCAGAGTACGTATATAGAAATAGAATTGCTGATTCACACCTTGTTGATATATTAAGAATAGCATGTAACATTTAGTAAACCTGATTTATCTAAAATTGTTAAAAGTTTGTCTCAATATTAAAACTTGCATTAATATTTAAATAAATGTTTGGATCAAGTAAAGTTTTTTATGTTTTATTAATCATTAATTATTATAAGATATAGTTTAGTGGCAAACAACCTATGGCATGCACGAATTGAAAAGTCAGATTTTTTTGTAGATGGTTTTTTAGAAGTCAGATCTTTTTTCATGTGACATTAACTGATTGCTGACTGCTGATATAGCATGTTGCAGCCCAGTTGAATAGCAAACAAATGTACGTGGTCCAGGGAAAAAAAAGATTGAATATGACTGCTCTAGTGAAAACATAAATAAATTTAGTCTTAAAATCAATGGTATATAGAATAAATTTGATATATCTGATGCAATCAGTGAAGAAGTTAAGCTAGAAAAGCATTAATTAAAACAAATTGCAGTAGCTAATTAATCAATATTAGGTAATATAAGTAATAACAAGGCAGTTTCCTTTGTTTATTAATTATGTAGCTAATTAATCAATGATGAAATAGTTTTTTTGCAAAATGAAAAATGGTATATATTTATTCAGTTAATTAAATCAAAAATTTGTTAACCGAGAGTTCATAAACTGAAAGATACCTGTACCTTTCCCATTTAAAAACTAAAACAGGTATTTAGCATTATGATATAAAATATTATTCAGCATCAGTATGAGTATGTTTTATTGTCTTTTTTAGAGACCTTAAGGAACACAATTTTTCTTTTGTTTTATGATATTAAATATCACTATACCAGGGGTTCCCAAACTGCGGCCCGCGGGCCAAATACGGCCCACAAACCCTAGAAATGCGGCCCGCGATGTCAGATCATCCACGATCTTGATTTCATAGAGATAATTTACATTTTTACAAAAAAATAAATAAATTTTATTATATTATAATTAAAAATTGTTCAGTTTTAAAAATACATGTATAAGTGCTTCAAAATATGTATTGAGAAAGTTTTTTAGCATATATAAGTGAAAAAACTTTCTCAAGTATTAATAAGTCCAAATTGAGATCAAATTTAACTGATGAACATTTACAAGCGGTGTTAAGAATACATTCAACTAACTTAGAACCAAGGCTCAATAATAATAATAAAAGAAAACAATTGCACAAGTCACACACTTCAGATTGATGAATTTATTATTTTTTCTTTTTTCATTTGAAATTATTTATTTTTGTTTAATTATTTTTGAAATATGTTATTTTAAACAGTTTGTAATAAAAAGTAATTATTGTCATAAATAAAGAACGATTATTTTATAAAATTAGTCTAAATCTTTCCCTTGTGTTAAACTTTTTATTGATTTGAACATATTTTTCCATAACATGGAAAAATTTGGCCCTCCAAAATATTTTGGCATGCCAAATTGAGATTTTTTTTGCCCGCCAAATATTTTGGAATTTACAATTTGGCCTACCTAGGCAAAACTTTGGGAACCTCTACCCTATATGGTGCTAAATGTTAAAGTAAGAGACAACAGATGCCTCCTTACTTCCTACAGGTTTTATGCAATAATGTACATAGCTAAAATGCTTAATATGGATTATAATACAGAATATTGTTTAGTATCAACTTGTACATGTCTTTATATCATAGCTTTTTCATATGTTGTTTCAATTTTATAGGGAATAATATTTATAATTCAAATCTATTCTATAGGCATCATTACTATCATGACATACTATGTGACTCAAACTAAAATTATGTATAACTAATAATTAAATAATACTTAAAAATAACATTAAAATAAATAATATATAGAAAACTTCATTTTATTGTATAACTGTTCTATTTTCAACATTACCATCATGGTATCACTAATATATGCCAAACATTATATAATAATAACTAAATAATACTTAAAATTACACACAAAACAATAATATGTACAAAAATTATCTATTTGTTGCAATTTTAAATAAACTTTTCATTCATATTAATATAATAATATGGTGATACATATTCTGTCATAACATGCTGGCATTCATGCTTCACATGATAGATGCTTCCATATTGCGATGTGATCAAGAACATAAACTATTTTCCAATCAGCAAGTATCAGTCAGAATGAGATGGTTAGGCTATGCTTTCCTGACTTCTATTTACCAAATTCCCATATGCCTGAAACTTATTTTGTTCAATACAAAATAAGGACTCAATAAACGATGATACAAAATGATTTGTATTATTACTTATTGCATCCTTATTTTGCATGTTAAACATGGTGAATATTTACAAGCCAATTTAGTTGCTCAATCCTGGTTGCCCAAATTTGACATTTCCAAAAAGGAAGTTGAAATTGAACATTTTTTTTATATAATATTTTCTTTTAATTTTTGGCTCAATTATTAATCTTATTAATAAAATATTGAGCTTAAGCAATTTGAAAACATAATTGATAATTAGTAATATACAATTCACATCTTACCAGTAAATTCTCTTAATTTAAAGATTTAAATAACATATTATATAAAGCAAAGGTAGAAAGTTATGTCCTTGAATAACATTTCATCAATTTTGAGTTTGACTTTCACTTATTTGTATTTCAAAATATATATCACTGTTTTTCAAATAGTAATTTTTCCCTAGATATTTCAACAGTTATATATTTATTAACTGGTTGCATGTCACCAATATTCTCTTCCTAACAATATAAGTAATTTTTTTTTAATTTTACTTTTTTCAAAAGTTTTCATTTCATATATGAGATTGCCAAAAACATGATTTTTTTATATGAAGATTTAACCATCCACTGAAATAATTGCTGTCATTGGATAGAGACTGGTCTTCTGAATAAAACAAGCTATAAATGAAAAAAATTTTGATCACATTTTCAAAAAAATTAAAAACCAATTAATATGCAAATTTTGAATATTAATTAAGATATGTCATGGAATTAATTTAAAATTTCCATAAAATTATTGAAACAAAAATCTAGATATAACAAAACTTTTGTTATATTTAGATTTGAGCAACTGACAATTGAGAAAATAAATTACAGGCAAATAGAAGTCAGAAAATGTGATTTTGGCAACTGGAATTGGGTAAGTAGAATTTGAGATAATGGGAATTCAAGTAAAGATGGATATGCCTTCTAGATCAGTTACAGATCAGGAAAATGATCAGTTAAATTGACTATTTTATTATGATTTAGATGGTTGAAGATACCTATATTATTGATAACAATGTAAATTCTCCTCATAGAATATTGACACATAATATATTGGGAATATTTTGTATAGTAAATTAATCAATTTTAAATCATGAAAGATATAAAAAAATACAAGATTAATTTGAAATGTATAATATTGAACAAAAAAAGAATCTTTGATAAAAGATAGCCAATATTTGAAATCAGAAAGCAATAGCTAAAAAAATACTTATAATGAATCTTATGTTGATAAAATATTTGCTTGAAAAATATTATAAGAGAATGATACTTATGAGGAAGACAAGTCTGTTGAAACAAATATTCACCTTAAAAACAATTGAGAGAATGAAACTCTATTAGAAAACAAATATTTTGTTGAAAATATATTCCCCACAAGTATGCAACAGTACCAGGTACTTTAACATGTTGTTATATAATATGTTATCATTTTATAAGAAACATTTATGAAATAATTTAAAAATAGTGTCAAAAACAATATACACACATTGGAATCTTCATTTTATATTACTTGGTAAGAATCTAATAGAATATTAAAAATTTTATTTTATACTATAAGATTTAATTATTTTTTCCTTCAATTACATCTGTTGAAGTTGAATTTATAATTGACATTAAAGTGTAAAATTTATAACTTAATAAAAATATTTATTTGTTTATAAGATGGTAAATATCGTTTATTCAAATAAATATAAATAACATCCTGTTTTAAGAAAATGATTCAAATGCAGCGAAAAATATAAAATCAGTCTTTAAAAGGAACATAACACAATTATTTATAGACTGATAGCATAAAGAAAATGAAACTCCAATATGAAAATGATATAATTCCAAGAGTATATAAAAGATATTCAGAAAATAATTAGAATTGTTTTAAATGAAATACAGTATTTGAAAATCATTTTAAAAATAAATTATTAAAATTCCGTAAAAAGAATTTTTCAATATAAAATCTCCACTCAAATTTATAAAAGCTACTATCATTTTTAAAAGATTTTATAATTTTGAACATGAATTGAGGCACATCATTTTAAGGAAATTAAAATGTAAGTAGTTAAATAAACTGAAGGGGGTGATTACGTTACTTCATGTAAAAGTTGATTTCCCATCATCCATTAAGTAACATAAAAATACCCACTGAATGATACCCAAAATCAAAATCACCCCATGGGATAAAGCACATTGGAGTCATGTTTTCTATCTGTCTGTTCTGCATAGATCCCACACTGTTTGACCTATCAGGATTAAATTTTGCAGATTTCTCATGACCCTACAGATAATAGTTTTGATAGATATTACCTATTTAATCTATTACTTGCTATTTGACTTTGAATTTCACAGCTACTAATTGCCAAGTGGTCTTTGAATTTGTCTAATAAGGCAATAAACTTGCCAATCATTGTGATTTTATTTATTAATTAAAAATTTTAAAACTATCACCAAATATTTCCTTAAATTTATGTAATGATCAAAAATATTCATTCTTCTAAATTATTGGCAAAAATAAATCAAATTTTCTGGTAGTTGCACAGTGACATTTACAGTTCTGTTTATTAAAAATTCATTAATTATAGATTTTATTATGGTTAATTATTTTAATAAAACTAATAGACATAAAACAATTTATTTATTTATTTATTTAAATCATTGCATTGATTAGATTTAGTATCTTCCAGTAAAACAACAAAATATTGTCATTTTTCAATTTTATATATATCAAGATAAAATATATATTAAAGATTTGTCCATATGGAATAATAAGGTGCATCCCAAAAGTTTAAAGAATGGGATTTTTTGGCTGGTGCAATTTGTTTAATTATTTCCAAATGGAAGTTGCGTCAAAAGACGAAATAATACATGAGAATACATTGATTTATGCAGGAAAAAAAAATTATATTTTATTATTTAATTAATTAGCAACAAAAACATGTTTTTGACCTGTGTCAAAAATTTAAAGAATTTTAGGAATCAGATGAAAACTAGAGGTTTTTAAAAAAATAAAGGTAATTGTGTTGAATCAAACAATAAATACAAATACTAATTTGCATAGTAACCGTTTTATGGAGTAAAATAAAATATTTTGAAAATGCCGAAAAAATGTGAGATTTCTCTGGAAGAGGTTGCAGAAATCTGGCGAATGAAGGCTGCAGGCAAGCTAGTACCTGATATTGCAGCTGAATTGGGTCGTTCAGTGTCTGCTGTATATAAAGTAATTAAAAAAGCCAATAATTATGACAAGAAGCCACGTCCAGGGAGGCCAAGATGTACATCGCAGCAAGATGATCGTCGGATAGTACGGCTAGCATCAACCCAACAGCTATCTCTGTCAAAAATTCGACAGGTAATTGGTATAAATGTGTCTAATAATACTATTCACAGGCGAATTCGACAATGTGGGTACATTGAATATGCACAGATGGCAAAGAAGCCACATCTTATTCTAGTGCACACAGCCGCACGCCTGGCCTGGGCAGAGGAACATCAGACTTGGGATGACCAGTGGGTAACCACAATCTTTAGTGATGAGAAAAAATGGAATTTAGATGGACCGGATGGATGCGCATCATATTGGCATGATCTTCGAAAAGAACCGCGGTCATTTTTTAGTCGACAGCAAGGTGGCGGAGCTGTTATGGTTTGGGGTGGCTTTTCTTTCAATGGGTGCACTGAATTAGCATTTCTAACTGGTAAACAGAAGGCAAGTGACTATGTAAGAGTTTTCAATGATTATTTATTACCATCTGCAGAAGGTTTGGCTGGTCCTAACTTTGTTTTCCAGCAAGATAATGCCGCCATCCATACGGCAGGGTCAACAAGAAAATGGTTTGAGGCAAGAGGCATTACTGTAATGAAGTGGCCAGCCAAAAGCCCTGACTTGAATCCTATAGAGAATCTTTGGGGGATTCTTACCAGAGCGGTTTATGCAAACAATCGTCAATTTTCTTCTGTTAATGAGCTGAAAATGCAAATCATTAAGAGCTGGTATGATGTTCGACCCGAAATTCATCAAGATTTGGTAATGTCAATGAAATCACGTGTGTGTAAAGTGCTTAAAGCAAATGGAAGTTACATCTATTAATTAATTTGTTTTCAGAATATTATTTTGTATGTTTTCATACAGTTATGAAAAATTCTTTAAACTTTTGACACAGGTCAAAAACATGTTTTTGTTGCTAATTAATTAAATAATAAAATATAATTTTTTTTCCTGCATAAATCAATGTATTCTCATGTATTATTTCGTCTTTTGACGCAACTTCCATTCGGAAATAATTAAACAAATTGCACCAGCCAAAAAATCCCATTCTTTAAACTTTTGGGATGCATCTTATGTAATTATAGTTTTATAAAGTTGTTAATGTTATATAGTTGCAACACCTTTGGAAAAATGCAATATACATATACTGTACGTTATGGATACTCATATTAATATATATAGATTTGATATCAGAACATTAGATAAAGCAGAATTCAGTTTTATCTTAAAATCAATGGTGTACATAGTATATTTGATATATCTGATACAATCAGTGAAGAATATAAGTAAGAAAAGCATTGATTTAAACAAATTACAATGGATAATTGATCAATGATAAAATAGTTTATTCACAAAAGAAAAGGATGATATTGATTTATGTTCTTTGTTAAACTAAAAATTCATTAACTGAAAGATATCTGCACCATTTTTGATGTTAAACTTCCTATTGTAGATTTAATCTTTTATTTTGATTTCATTATTTTAAATAACTGATTCTGGATTAATCCAATTAGAAATACTATTATTATTATTATTTTTTTTTTTTTTTTGAATAACTGATTCTGGATTAATCCAATTAGAAATACTATTATTATTATTATTTTTTTTTTTTTTTTGATATCATTTAATTACTGTTGATTAAAAATATTCTAGTGGTTACAATAAAGCTATCTTCTTGGTGGTGGTGTTTGTTTCTACCTTATGTTAGTGGAAAAATGTCTGCTATTGTTTTTTTGTTGCTGAGGTTTAAAAATTTTATTGTACTATAACAGATATGAGAGTTAATTAAAATGAAATGTTTGTCAAATGGATTAAATATTATATAATGAAATAGGATAGTTTTTGTTACTATTATTTAAATATATAGTATTATCATAATCTTTATTACATTATTCTATATTCATTACATATTTTTTCCGAGTTCTGCATGAAACTTAAATAACATTCATATTTAAAATCTTAGTATATCGTACTGAATTTTTAACTTATAAAAAATGATCTTAAGTACCTCTCTTACCCTGTCCATCTGCAAAGTCTTGAGATTTTAAACTTAATAATTTATTAAAATTTTAGTCTTTTTCTATTATCTAAGCTATATATTTTTGAGATTTCCACAATATCCTATTACAAGATTTGAGATTTCTGATTTGTAATTCCTATATAATTTTTTAGTAAGATGATGATAATTTGAAATTTAGAAAAATGTTGAGATCTTTGAACTGTTTATCTTAAATGAATATTATACTGATTTGAAAATTATTTTTGCAAAACTGACTCCAATATTGCATGCTATCAAAGAAAGCTTTATCTTTTAGTTTTTCATCCATACCAGAAAAGTTATGTCTATATCATCAATTATTTAAAATTTGCAAATATTTTTAAAATTATTATTAAAATGACATTGAAATTTGTGTGTGTTTTTTAGTTAAAGCTTCCAAATATAAATGTAAACAAATTATTGATTCAGATTATGAAGATGACGATTTAGATGATTTCATTGATGATAGTCCATTAGATGAAAACATAGATGTTTCTAGTCAAATCCAGGAAATCTTCCGGTACAATAAAAAGAAGTTAGTATTTTATTAATTTAAATTAAATTGTTTATATTCTCATATCTTAAATATTGAATATCAATTTTTCAGATTTGAAGATGAAGATTATGATGATGATGATGAGGCTATGGAATCAACTTTTGTTGAACAAATGAAGGAAGAATGCAGAAGGTAGTGTTCAAATTATAGTTAAACCTACCATATTTTTTTCTCTTCAGTTTTTGTCTATGACCAATAGACAAAAACTGAAGAGTTTTTGTCTATTGGTCATATTTTAAGTATATTAACTGTTAGAACTTGAAATCAAAAATGTTTTTTTATGTTTTATAATTTATTTTTAATTAAATGAAAAATGACTTTCCTACCAATAAAAAAATGCTTGTTATTTTTCATTTACATGAAGTGTTCATTTTATATTTGCATTCTGAAATATGATATTTCAGAATGCAAATATAAAATGATCAGGTTTAAATAAAAATTTAATGAATAACACTTGGTGTTAAGTTCTTCAGTTAAAACAGAATAATGCAGAATATATATTCAGAATATTATTAAAATTATCTTGTAGCAGAATTATTGCATCATAAATTACAAATTAAATATAAATGATATTAACAAAAATACTTATAAATTAAAAAGAAACTTAGGATAAATAATATATGCACTCTATGTTAAAACAAAAATATATTAAAAATATAACTTTTTAAAAAATAATTATGCTCTAAACTTAATATTTCTCTGAATACATAATATGCAACTAGTGATTTCAATTCCAGTATTTGGGATTAGTAAATGAAAATCCTAGAATTTGATTTATTTAATAATCATAAACTATTGCTTACCATATCTTTCACATAGTTCCTCCATT
Source organism: Olivierus martensii (assembly GCA_000484575.1). NCBI lineage: Eukaryota > Metazoa > Arthropoda > Arachnida > Scorpiones > Buthidae > Olivierus > Olivierus martensii. Next base: position 26,318 of record AYEL01077256.1, read on the forward strand.
TTTGACATATTTTTAATTTTTTGAATTATGGGCATAAAAAAAATTAGGGAAATTTTATTATAAATCTAGTATAAAAAATTACTGAATTAAAGTGAAAAATAAAATATCCTTTATATTTGAACTTCTGAAACAGAAATTGATTATAAGCTTTTTTTAAAAGTTGCAACTTTTGAACCCAGGGTGTCATTCTGGATTGCCCATCAATTTGTTATTCGACCTGGGAGTTGGCAACAATGATGGTCAGGTCGTCTTAGTCCATAGATTGGTGCCCTTGTTGTCTAGTTCATGGTCAGGAGTTTCATAAGACATTGTTTGTAATTGTTTAATAATGAGTGTTGTAAAAATCACTAAATAAGCCAGTATTTAAATTGGACAATTGCAAAGAATCATGCTAAGATTGGCAAGTTTATCTTCTACCATTTAGGACAGCAGTTCTCAATCTTTTGTGTTCCACGTACTACTCAAAGAATATCAAAATTTCTCCATACCACCATCATTTATAAAAAATTTAGACATCAAAATAAAAAAATAGGTAAGCAAATAAAAAATGTTTATTTTTTTAACCAAAACATAATTACAATAATAATTTGCAAATAAGTCACAAACTAATAATTTCACATTTCTGAGGTAAGACCTTGCTGCACTTGCACATGTTGAAAAATTGCAATTGTAGTGCTTTATCTGGTTGTATGAAGAACAAAAGCATTGTTCTTGAATTGTAATTTAACATTGCATGCCATGACTGAGCACTCGTACTAGTTCTCACTATAGCAAACTCCAAACGAATCTATAAGAACAGTGTAAAAACCATTGTGTTGGCAATTGCACAGTATGGCACTAAAATGGCATATGATCTAGAGTGCAATAATCCTGGACATTCTTTTTCTACGACAAAGAGCCGACAAAGGCAGGAATTGATATAATGGAGATACAGTTTTTAATTTCTTTTTTTATACCAATTTTATATTATTTGAAAAATTATATTTAAATAATTTTTCAAAAATAGCTTATCTTTCGCGTACCACCTGTAAGTCCATCGCATACTACCAGAGATACGTGTATCATGGATTAAGAACTGCTGATTTAGGAGATTATTCGATATAAACATACATACAAACAAACTAACAACCAAATATATATATATATATATATAAAG
>AYEL01077257.1:0-19897 GCA_000484575.1 Olivierus martensii
TATATAAAGATTAGAAACTAAAGTCTATAAAAACATTTTTTAAAAAAAATGTATGATTAAAATATATATACTGTTCAAATTTAATTTTGGTTCAACTTTTATTCACATCTTTGAAAATTATTTATTTAAATTCATAAGCATATTGCAGTATGATCTTGTTAGTTTGTTTCCTTTTGAAAATTAATCTAAAATTTATAATTTAAGCATTTTGCATAAAATTAATTTTCTAATTATAAAGTAAATACCAATTTTCTTATTTAACATCATTGACTATTGAATACCAGTATTATATTATTTCTTTCAGTGCACGCATAGGTTTGATGGAAGATTTAGAAGATATACAACGAGAAAAGGATGAGATGAAAAGAAAATTAGTAAAAAAGAAAAATTTCAAAAGATGATGACTTCTAATTACGGAAAAATTCTCACTGCTAATAATTACCATAATGTGCATTACTTGATCAAAATTATATATTTATACATTTATCTTATTTGTAAACAGAATTCATCAATTTAGTTTATCAGTTGAATAATTTATCTTGTTTTTTAATATTAATTATCCTCTTTGATATATTTTTATCATCAGTTAGTGTATTGGTCTCCATTTTTATTCACTTTAGTTATTGTAATGTAAAATTAATATATAAATTTGATCTTAAGTTTTTCTTTTAAAAATATATTTTTCAATTTTTATAAAAAAATAAGTTTGAATTAGATTTCAAACTTGTACTCAGATAATCATATTTATAATTAAAATAATAAGATGGAAGATTTGTTACTATAGATTTGCTAATTCCATTTTATCTACTTTTTATTTATATAAAAATAGTGATTATAAACATTGTATATTATCAACTTTTTGTTTGTCAAGATCATTCTATGCAATAATAAATGAACAGCTTTAAGATGAGAATAATTTGTTATTGAAGTGTTAATATTTTGTTGTTGTTATGGTTTGTAGATATGCTCTGATTGGGGTTTAAGATTCTAAATTCTGGACAAAAAAATGAAAATGTGAATTGATGAATAAAAATGTTTTAATGCTGATGGATTTTGTGTATTTTGTACATACTAATATAGGCTTTCTTCATTTAGATAATTTCATTAAAATGTAAAAAAATTTAATTATGCAATATGACCAAAATTTCTATCATCAAGATTTTTATATAAAATTTATCCAAATTTTAACATCACTTAACAGTTTAGAAATATAAGTAATCCTTGTATATCACATTGCATATGAGTTATTTGTATTTAAACATAGAACATAATAGCGAGGTTATCCCTGCATAGCTCAAAAACAGTGTTATGTGAAGTTTCTCTGTAAATATACAATGTTGTGCAAGGATTGCTACAAAAAATTAAATTGATGTATTAATATAAGTTTTTTTTAACTTTTATACAGGGCCCATATTGCTGTTTCTTGATACACCTGTATTCCTAAGTTTTGTTTATAACTTTGATCTTATTCTTATGCTAAACCAATAGTACTGAACACAGTATATATACTGTATTGTATAATACCATAATTTCATTTTTTAATTGGACCAATTAGAAATTTCATATTTCAGAGATTTGAATATAACTGCCTGATTTTAAAACGAGTTTGATGGAAACTCTGCTACCTTGAAATACTATGATCATGTTATGTAGTTTTTGTATAAAATTTTTAATGTTTTACTATTGTAATGTTTAGAATTATTGTAGTTTTCAAATTTTCTGTAAATTTGAGTCATGTTTTATGTACAAAAGTTTATAACTGGAAAATAACTATACAAGTTGAGTATCCCCAACCCAAAATACTTGAATGTATTTATTATGTTTGGAAGAATCTTAGCAATAACCCTATGGATAACAAATGTTATCAACCTTTTTGACATTTTTTTAGTAATAAAAAAAAAACGAAAATAATCATTTTGCATTGACAGTTTACTATATCATGACAGTATACCATGGATAGGCTTACATTATTGCATCATCTTTCACAGCATAAACTGTGGTCACAGTCCTATCCCAAACAATTCACTTCTATGAAAATGAAGTTATAGATTTCAGATATTCAACCTGTATTTTTAAGCTGCATATTTTGGAAATGATTGTGAAATCAATTACCCAAATGAGAATGCAGCAAGAATATTTTGTAGAAAAGATGCAGATGTTTCCAATTAAATTCTTAAAATATTTGTGTAGCCAACAGAAAAAAAAAACTTATTTATATTAATACATCAATTTATTTAAATATTTAGCTTATGATTCTATATAATTATTGCCTGATACATTATAAAAATATATTAAAAAATATGTGTATATATATATTTGACAAAACTGACCACTATTATTGAAATTTATAATTATTATAAACCTGATCAAACAATTTCTTACAATTAATATTTGCTTGTAATTTAGTACAAAGTAAGAACACTCCAGATAATTTGCGATGCAAAGAATAAGTTTCTTCTGGAGGAGGAACTAATCTCTGTTTTATCATAATAGGCACTAATCCATGAATACGCTTTGTAGTGCTTTGGCATCCAAAATTAAAGTTGCCATCATATGCAAATGCTTCTCCAAGAATCATAACTGCATCCAAATGTGCATTCTCCATTTCTTTTGATTCATAACCTGATAAAAAACCAATATCTCTTGAGTATTTAATAACACTAGATTTATCTTGATCGGCTGCTGATTTTATAATCTGCAAATATTTATCTACAAATTCTTTTTCATAACTGCGACAGGCACCAAAATCAAGCAGTGCGATCTGATTTGTTTCTGGAAGATAAAAAAAATTGGACCAGTTTGGATCTGTTTGCATAAATTTAAACCAAAATAATTCAATCAAACTCAGAAATACGAGGCGTTTGCATATTTCGTTCTTTAAGTCTTGTTCTGCATCTGCTAACTGATCCACTGGAATACCATTAATTAAATGAGAGGTTAGTATTTGTTTAGTGCAGAATTCATCAACTATGTCTGGAACATGAAATTCTGAATAAGGAGCAATTAATTCTTTAAATTTTTTAGCACATTCTGCTTCTCTCACATAATCTACTTCCCAAGCTAATTCACGCCGAGCTACTGCACTCAAGTTCTCCAAAAATAAGCCTTTTGGAAGAATATTCCATACATTCATTACACTTAATAAATTTTTTATATCACTTTCAATACTTTCAGCAACGCCAGGATATTGAATTTTCATTGCTATTTCAGTTCCATTGTGTAATGTGGCAAGATGAACTTGCCCAATTGAAGCTGCAGCAAAAGGTTTTGTTTCAAAGGAAGCAAATTTTTCTCTCCAGTCTAAACCAAATTCTTGACATAAAACTCTTTCTACTTGCCAAAAAGGCATGAAATCTGCAGACTGTCTAACTCTCTCAAATACAGCCTGTAATTGAGGATTGATCATGTAATTATCCTGAATGCTCAGCATTTGTCCAAACTTCAATGCAGCACCTCTTACTCGACATAAAGTATCTACAATTCTGCTCACATTTGCTTCAGTTAAGAATGGATTCTTCTCAAATAAAGCAACACCACTGTCATTTTTATTTTCTGCTATACCTAATGAACGTCTGGTCATTTCAGCAAGAGCACCTATACCCAAACCAGCAGCCAAACTACCATAAGACAATAGTCTACTAATTCTTGTAGCTGGTACTTTTCTTTCTTTTGATAGTTTACTCATTTGATTTTTAGGTTTTGTAATTTTGGCTTGTAAATCTTTAAAAATTTTCTTTGGATGCATAATTTCCTGGGGTGTTTCAACAGTTTTCTCTGAAATTTTATATAATTTTACATCAGACAAATTTTCAGCAATAGCATTACCTGAATTATCTGTTACATTTTCAATAAAGTCATCTTGATTTTTATCTTTATATTCCAATAATTCATGTCTAACTTCAAATTCTTTTTCTGAAGTTTGAAAAGCAAATTTTGAATATTGTTTTGCTCCTTCTACAATCACTGCAGTCCTACCAATAATTTCTGAAGCTACTTTTTTACTTGTTTCCCCTAAATCGGTTGATATAACTGAACTGACCATATAATCTATATTTTTAGGTATTTTTTCTTTAACAATAGGATTAAAACTTGAATTTCTCCATTTCTGTTGAAATATATTCTTTTGGTGTAAAGAGAACGCTTTTGTAACGATATCTAAACCGCGCAATACAATAAAAATATCGTTCCCTTTCATCATTTACACCATAAAAGCATCCTTCTTCTATTGAGGTTATATGTAAAGCATCATTTCTTCACGCTTGCCATTATTAGTAGATACTAGAATTGTTAACAGATGGCAGCATATATGCTTAATAACCATAAAACGTCCTTGTTAATTTAAAGACCTTATAATAAGCAAATATTTTTCAGCTCTAAATATAAAATTGATGATAAAAATTACAAAATATTTAATAATTGATTTTATATTTAAAGAACATTATACTTTAAAAATGAAAATTTTGGCAGCCGGATGGCCGAGTGGTAACGCTGTCGGCGTGCACGCAGGCGGACCCGGGTCTGGTCCCGGATTTTTTTGAGGTGCTGGGCCTTGCCCAGCGATCCCTATCCTTCACTATCTGGCCCCCTCCACGAGTGTGAGTGCAGCCCATGGTTGGAACTGGTCCCGGCCCTTAGTAATCTCCCTGATTGGAAAGGGGCGTAAAATATGCAAAAAATGAAAATTTTAAACAATTTACTCTCTATTATTAATTTATGGATGACCTTGTTAAATTTTTAATTTTAAATTCAGATCACCAATGTTGCATATCAATCACGCAGAGGATATACTGTATCTGGCGACTGCCCCTTTTAGAGCCTATCATAGGGTGATGTGATCTAAAGTACTAGATAGGGAAAGTAGCGATACACTTTTCCGGTGCATTTGCCTACAACGCAGCGCTGCCATAGGCTGCTCAGTATCACATGACATTCCGCATTTTTGTGCAAAGAAACCCGTTCGTTTGTATATCGGTGCATCCTCAATAATCAATAGAGTCGGCCGGATTGGCCGCGTGGAAACGCTTCGGCTTTCCACTCTGGAGGACCCGGGGTCGAGTCTCGGGTCCCATCCCTTGAAAATATTTATCATGGAGTCCGGGCCCAGCCCGTCGATCCCCGTTCTCCACAATCCGGCTGACCCCTCCGCAGGGGTGGGCAGCCTGTGGAAGGGCTTGTTTCGCCCCGCCACTTAGTACTCTTACGGGGTGGGCAGCCTGTGGAAGGGCTTGTTTCGCCCCGCCACTTAGTATTCTCCCTGAATGGAAAGTGCGTCATCTGTTAACAAAAAAAAAAATAGTCAATAGAATGTAAATATCCTAACTTTTTATCGATATGATGGGCTGTTAGGTAATGGAATATAAAAGTAAATTGAAAGAGTGAAAGAAATATTAATTTCGAAAATTAATATACTAAATAAAATAAATGAAAAATATAATTAAACATGCCTAAACAGGTACAAACCCTGATCAAAGTGATATTATCAATATTTCCGTCGATAGTTTTAAATGAAACTTCTTATAGATTTTAAATGTATTTAGGCATGTATAATTATTCCCGATTAAATCAATTATTGATTATGTATATCCTTAATAAAAGTTCTTTAATAAAGCATTTCCATTTTAGCCGAAAAATACTTAGGTCATTGATTTAAATTGATTTTACAGATCCATTGATGAATCTGCAAAGATTATTTCTGTTTTCTAATATTATATTCATTATTTTTATTATGAAATAAAAGATTTTTGTATATTCATTACACTTAAATTGTACTTTTACAAAAAAAATAAAAAAATTAATTTATCAATAAACCAAACATTTTATAAAACTATATATTTACCCATATTTGAGACATTCTAATGTATCATCATCATCATACTTCATCCATATTAAAGTGTACATTTCAGATTTCAAAAATCTATCACCAGCTTCTATTATTTTTAATGTTATTTGTGTCTAAAGATATACATTTATAACAAAATTGTCGTAGAATTACAAACCGTATAATCCATTCACTACAAACTTTAAAGTATACCCTTTAAAAAAATAATATTAAAATGATTGAGTACTGTACATATCCAAGACCATACCTTAACATACAGCATTAATATGATAGAACATATTATTGCTCTGTTAAAATATTATGTATATTGATGTTCTAATATGTAAAATAAATAAATATATATATATATATATTTATATATAGAGAACATAATGTTCTAATATGTTGTAACGATGATTACAACATGGTTCTACTATGTTAATGCTCTTGCATAGAGCATTAAAATTAATAAATGAAGTTAAAGTTAAAAAAAATAAAGAAATTAATAACAATAAAAATAATAGGTGATAGTGAAATTTTAAAGCTAAATCCAAAAATATGCACTTAAATTATTTAAATATGTCAATTTATTGTTTTACTAGCAGAGGACAAAGCTGCTCTTTGCACAAACATGGCGGAGTGTCGCTACTTTCCCTATGTAGTACTTTACTGCTGAGTGGAAAATGGCATCATCTATTGAAAAAAATTTATAAAATACTTAAAAGATTACTTTAAAAAATTTCATTAGCTAACATTATTGCATTTAATAATGTTTAAGCAGAAAAATAAGCTAATTTTATCTTTCATAAAAATAATCATCTTTAAATTTCGGCTTTGGCATTTATTTATTTGTAGTTATTCAGAATTAATGTATTTTTTATTTAGCACTACATGTATAGACAAATTGTTCCTTGTATGGAGATAATACAACAAAAACATCCAAAATAAACTTCAAAAACAAATTATTAATTATAATAATACAATATAAATACGTATATATTATTATTTAAGTTTCCATTCAGCTGTCTAATAAATTCCAAAAAATAAAAACCACCTACCCGAGAATAGGATAATCAAATTATTATAACCACAATAAAACACCAGTGGACTGCGGAATAGAATTTTCGAATTATCTGGGGGCACGGCAGTGCCCCCGCCAAGTCGAGCAAGCACGGCCGTACCATCCTTTTCTGGAAGGAGCTCAGGGTACTTTTCACACTTCCATATCTTTGTGTTGGAGTTGCCCAAGAACCTGAATTTTTTTTTATCTAGAGTAGTTGGTAAACGGAACGAAACCTCTAAATTTCACACTTCTATCTTTTCTAATTCAAAAGATATATGTACTCAAAATTTCGTTTTTTCGACACTGACCGATCATCAAAAATCAGTGGTACTTCTAGCAGCCCTAGAAACTTGAAATTTGGGATAAAGATAGTGTTTAGGGTACAAAGAAAGGAAAAATTAAAAAATCCGGAAAATCCACATTCGTAGCCGCAGTTACGTTGACGTTCCCTCGTTCGCTGTCGGCAACCTTAATTGTTATTCTATTCTACAAATAATAAACAAAGATAAGCCTATAGGCAAGTTTTATGCACATTAATCCAAAATAATGTATAAACACCAATAACGGTAGAAGCACTTTCGATATAAAAATATATCCTCTTCAGTTGCACATTGTACAGCTGTAATACAACAAGCAAGTTTGAGGTTAGAAAACGAAACTAAGTTTGTCCTATAGGGGTTGGCAAGTTCCGGTTGTCATAGCAAGCAGATTTTATTGCAGTGCTAGAAGAAGCAAAAAAGTTGAAACATTAGAAGCTGGAACAAATCAACAGAATTCTAATAGAGAAAGAAAGATAAAGAAGTGAACATTCGAAAAGACACATATTTCAAATAGAAAACGTATCTGTACGGGAAAGATTTTCAGAATACATTGAAGAAAATCCTGATCTAAAAGGTTATAATTTAATAGAAAGAGAAACTTAAGTAATACACCGTGAATTGCCCGAGCAATGCCGACACGGGTATGCTAGTATATATATATATATATATATAAAGAATTGCACGAATTATGCCTTCAACCTTACATATGAAAGATGTAATAAAAATTTGTCTAAATACAATACAGTACTATATTTAAACATTTCCGATTATATGTGTCAAATTATTTTGTGAATTTTACTGGTAGACGAGATAAATTACATGCATTATAGTTTTCGAACTATTTTCAATTTAAATATAATCATTTTATCGTTTTATTATATAATTCTGATATGGATGAAATCTTTTATTAATTATTAGTACACACATATTCCTCGTAAATGTCAATAAATAATTAGAGAGCATTCGAAAAAATTGCTTCACTATTTTTCAGTAGAAAATAACGAATCATCTATAATTGGTGGTAATAATAAATTACCTAAAATCTGGATTAGTTCTGAATTAAATCAAGATTTACCTAGAGAATAATATTCTTATAAATTAAAATAAGAAAATAAATGCTGTAGTTAATTCTCAGAATAAGTTTATTTATTAAAGTGCACTTAACAATCGTTAAATTCTTTATCTTGATCACTTTCTATAGTGTGTAATAATTACTTTAGCAACTATTACTTACACATATGGAGAATAGTATTTGTTAAAATTATCATCATACTCTATAGAAAGAGATTATAGATATGTCTTTAATAAAGAGTTTTAACTATTTCTGTAATCGTTAAGCACATTTAACGAGTGAATTTAATTTATGTAAACGAAGTACAATGCATTACTTATTTTTCTTATTTAAAGATGTATGATTATCATTAATCTCTAGATAAATGATGAATTCATTTTAATAACCAGATTATTGTAAATTTATTATTGCAATACTGCATATAAAAATAATGAATCATTTAATTTTGATTGTAAATAGTGAAATTAATTTTTTTTTCATGATATTTTTGTATTTGTCATTAAATATTGATATATCATATAAAATAGAACTTCGTTACTGAAATTCTGAAAATAATATTTTTAATGCAATTAGTCGAAAACTATATAATAATTGAAATAATTCTTGAATAAAACTCGTCGTAAATAGCATTTAAATGAATCATGATTCATTAATTAATATAGGAAATATTTACTAATTTAATATTCATTATTAATTTTATGAAAAAAATGGGACCATACAGTATTCATTTTATAGTTGCTGAATCTAAATATAGTAATGTAACTAATTATGCAATTGAAATAACTTTAAATGCTCATAATATCCTTAAGTGTCTTAGAATATGAAAATATGGCAGATGTTCAATGAATTTAATGATTCATCTTTATCTTTGAATATACAGTATTGTTATAAAGTTCAAAATAAAGTTCAAAATACATACAGTATTGGTGTATTCATATCAATGGATATTTTCATTGATTTTTGTTTTGAATATTAAATAATACATAATTAATTCTTTAATTTTTTCTTTTAATTTTTCTGTAACTTTAATTTAATTCATTAATTTTTATTCTTTAATTTTTTCTCATCTTTTTACGAAAGTTTAGCATTTAATTATAGAGTGGATCGGGGGAAGATGGTAATCGGGGGAAGATGCTTATTTTTCTCTAATTCTTTAATATTTAAACAGGAGGCGATAAAATATGGTTTATTACAACCTCCTATAAGCCCGCCAAAAATATAGATGATGGATAACCTCCTATAAGCCCAACAAAAATATAGATGATGGATATTATCAGATTATCAATTACTCGCATTATAAAAATATAGATGATGGATATTATCAGATTATCAATTACTCGCATTAGAGCTATTATCAGGTTATCAAATACTCGCATTAGAAATCGAAAAGTTTCCAATGAGTATGAAATTTCCATCAAAAATTATAGTGTCCACTTTTTGAGTATTATTATTAATCGTAATCATCATCAAAGTAAAAATTAATATATGTATTGTGTAGTAGATACTTCAAAGAATGCTTTGCTTTAGATATCGTGCTAATTTAGCCATTTTAAGTCACTGATTAAAGGTTGCATCTCACTCTGATCAACGGGAAAGATGGAATATTTGCTTCGGGGTTAGATGCCGAATTTAAATTTTTTATAAATTAAATGATAAAAACATATATTAGGACCCAACCGGAGGTCTTTAGTTCGAACCAGCTGATTTTATTTAATTATTGTAATTTTATTGAATTTTAACAATTTATTCTAGTAAAATATACATGGTATAGTGAACAAGAAGTTTGTTGGATGATTAAAGAGTTCATTTTGGCTATTTATTAAAGTGAATAACATGAAAAGCGCAGTGGCATCTTACACGGAATATTCGGGGTAAGATAACTAATTGTAACTTTTTTAAAAAAAATTATAAAAAATTACCCGATTGCTATATCAAAGATTTTGATGGAGTCATATATGCATAACACTTGTAAGTTTAAGTACAAAAAATATGAAAGGAAAATATTCAAATTTAATATGAGTTTTAGGGTCAAAAAGCTAAAGTATGGCGACTTCCCCCGATCCACTACACTGTATTTTAAAGTTTTCATTTTGACAAAAGAAAAATATTTTAGAAAAACAAAACGAATTTATAAAATAAAATAGTATTTTAAATCAGTCGAATAATAATTAAAACTGAATCTGTATTAGAGTGTGCCTGAGTTCAGAAATTATAGAATTAATTATTCATTAGATTAGATCATTGCTTCATTTAGCAAGTAAGTTATCCGAGCTGTTGACGACGAAATGGAAATTATTAGAACTTTTTCGTAAAATGTTCTTTGCTAAAAGAAAGAATTTTTAGGAAAAAGTTTGTTATTTTTCGTTAATTATGATTATTATATTATATTTAATCTAACTTTTATTCAGTTTTAAACTTTTCCGGTTGAAGCATTCATAATAAATGACAACAATAAATATTACTAATTTGCATCAATTTAGTAAAATAATATTGCATAATCTGTTTTTTATCTTAGATTTAATCCTTTTCTTAAATTGAATCTTAGTTTTAAAATACAATAACTGGTTGAAGCATTCATAATAAATGACAACAATAAATATTACTAATTTACATCAATTTAGTAAAATAATATTGCATAATCTGTTTTTTTATCTTAGATTTAATCCTTTTCTTAAATTGAATCTTAGTTTTAAAATACAATAATTAAGAATAGACAATAAAAGTATTTTGTTTTATAAAAAAAAAAATTTTATTGATGAATGCAAAAGTTCTCTTTTGTATACAGTTTTAATATATTTAAAATTTTATTTAATTCTGTAATTTTATAGAATTTAATAATTTACAGTATTCTAGTAAAATATACATGGTATAGTGAACAAGAAGTTTGTTGGATGAGAGTAAAATATACATGGTATAGTGAACAAGAAGTTTGTTGGATGATTATAGAGTTCATTGCTATTTTATTAAAGTGAATAACAAATTAAAGAGTTCATTTTGGCTATTTATTAAAGTGAATAACATGAAAAGCGCCAGTGGCATCTTACCCCAAATATTCGGGGTAAGATGACTAATTGTAACTAGATCGGAAGAGCGTCGCCGGAATATTCGGGGTAACATGACTAATTGTAACTTCTTTTTAAAAAATAATAAAAAATTACCCGATTGCTATATCAAAGATTTTGATGGCCATCTTACCCGGAATATTCGGGGTAAGATGACTAATTGTAACTTTTTGAAAAAAAATAATAAAAAATTCCCGATTGCTTATCAAAGATTTTTTAAAATAATAAAAAATTACCCGATTGCTATATCAAAGATTTTGATGGAGATATAACATAACACTTGTAAGTTTAAGTACAAAAAAATATGAAAGGAAAATCAAAAAGCTAAAGTATGGCGACTTCCCCCGATCCACTATACTGTACTAAATTAAAGTATAGCGACTTGCCCTGATCCTTTATAATAGAAAAACTTTTTCTTTTGAAAATTTTTCGAAATGAATTCATATTTTGTCGTTATTTACATAGATACAACAGAAAAAAAAAGTTTGTTTTTTCAATTTCATTCATTTTTAGAGTGATAAAAACAATTATTTGTTATTTATTGAACATCAAATCATATAAAAAATTATAAAAATTATTTTTTCCATTTTATTTGCACATTAATCTTACCAGTTAGTATACTTGTATTTCAATTATACTATTATGTTATTTATAATATAATTCCATAAAATTATTTTGCTATTGAATATTTAAGATATTTAATTGGCATGTTAAAATAAAACAATAATACTGTCAATTTTTTATATTTTATATATTTATCCTTCTCTAGCGCACTGTTTTTCAGAAAGCATGAGAAGTTAAGCAAATAGGAGAAGTAAGTACAGTTCTTTATAATTTCAAGAAAAATAAGCACAATACTCATTCTATACACTTATATTATAATATGCTGGCAATTGGAATAACTATAATGGTTTCTAGATTGGACAAATTCGGATCGATGAGAAAAATGAATCCTGTGAAATCTAATTTAATATATAAAATACATTGGCAACAAAGTATTTATTTTAACATGCGTCATAAAATTTCTAGTTATACTCTTATATGAAAAATACGTATTATAGAGAGTATGTAGGTTATTTCATTAATCTATACATGCAGATACTGTATATATGAAAAAGTTACAGTTTATTGTATATGTATTTCATATTTATAAAATTTAAATAAATCATATTAGAATGGATTAAAATAAACATTATTAAATTTCAAGAAATATTTTACAACAAACGCTGTCAATATGATGAATGATAAACTATATATGAGGAATAAATGATATATTAATCATTTCAGTGTATTATATATATTTCACATATTCATAATTTTCTGTAATCATCGAATTATTTTTTAAATGCTCATTCAAAACAATTATCAGTATGATATTTAGGGCAAATATGGATAAAGAGAAAATTTCATAAATATTTTGTGAATTAAAAAATTATTAAACGTATATTACAATACTTACATATTCATCGAATATATACGTATTGTAATATACGTTCATCGAAAATTATTTTTATTTAGTCTTAAATATTATTACTTGAAACAATAATAAAAAATATTAGTTATATATTAAATTTTTTATACTAATTGTGAACAAAAAATTGTTTAGAAAAACGTTCATTATATTCCTTGAAATAAAAATAAAAAGGATAAACCAAAGAAAAGGATTTGAAGACTCAAGTATAAAGCAATTTCAGAACTTTGTATAAACAAGATGAAAAATTAAATAACTCATGAATATGGATTATTATTATACAGTAATATGTAAAAAAGAAGACTTCTTTGAAAAAGTTTCAAAATATTGTCCTTTAATAAAAATATTCGAGTACAATGTAGGACCGCATATCCGCGGGGATAGATTCTAAGCCTGCGGATTACTGAAACTGCGGATAATAATGAATTATACCTTCTAAGTGTTTTCCAAACTGTGAAGCGCGCCCCACTAGGGAACGCGAGTCTATTCCAAAGGGGGCATATGGGAGAATTAACAAAAATATCATTTTTGAGAAAAACAAATAAAAAATAAATTCAAATTGATGTCAAGAAAAATTTATCAGTAAAAGGGTTATAAATACAGTACAAATATTCATGTATCAAGAAACTTTCTGCTGTAGCTGATTTAAAGACAAAATAATGATCTCGTTTAGTGATTGAAAAAGAATTGTGAATAGCGATATCTTCCATGACACCTGATTTGAGAGAATTTGTGCTAAAAAAACAAGCCTACCCATTGCATTAAATATTATGTTGCATTAAACATACGGTATGTCTATTTTTTCATTTTTTGGTAAGATTTGTTTAATTGTATTAAAAATGATCACACTATAATAAATATATAGGGGAGACTTGTATATAGTTATTTTAAATATAAATAACAGGATATTTATTATAAAAGAATGTTGTTATTTTATTTCACTATACAATATTTTTAATATCAATTTGAACGGATAATAATTATTTACCAATTTTATTTAAAATCTTAAGGGCAAAATAATCGGATGGAACTAAATTATGCAAATAATAAATTAAACAAGAAATTAATTAAATTTATTTAAACATTCAGTTATTTTTATTTAATAAACTGTAACAAGACTACAATATTCTTATATGAAAAATTAGTTTAAGCATTAATAATTTTCTTAATAATATATTTATAATTTAATTATTATATATATTTAATATTTTAAAAAAATTTTATTATAAAATAAAATATAAATATTTATATTTAATAAATATTAATAAAAAAAATGTTTATCTTAAAAACTGTAGTAAGTAAATTTTAAAAAAGACATTTACATTTTTTAAAAAATAAATTGTAAATTTTTTAGTCTTCTGAACACGTTTCAGTAAACATTTGCATATATGCATACTTATCTATTTATATGAGAGATTTTCTGATATTTAACTTATATAATTTACATTTATAATGACGTTAATGTATTTATATTCTGTAGTGTATTATTGATTAAATTAGGTTTATAATAATTGAATTGTCAATTTTAAGAATTCGAATCAATTACGTTCATTGTTATAAGTTCAGATATTCATTCGATATATTGCCGATTGTTCAATTTCGAATAATAAATAATCCAATTGTTAGTTAATTTGTTGGAAAGTAAAAAAATTAATTTCTATAAATAAAAGCAAGTAAATTAAGTTTAACAATTATCAGATTCACGATATTTCTTTAGGTTTTTTTTTAGAATATAGTAAGTACTGTATAAAACAGGAAATTATCAAAACAATATAATTTCTGTTTTATAATAAACACTAAAAATAATATATTTATATATAATAGAAACTTAATTGAAACCTTTAATAATGTTTTAAAATTTTTGTTATTTAATTCTACAAATAAAAATAATTTAAAAGTATTAATCAATACTTTCTCGTACGAAATTTATTGTTTATCTGATAAGAAAATTAACATCATTTCCGTTAAAAATACACAAGTATTTTTTCGTACGAAATTTATTGTTTATCTGATAAGAAAATTAACATCATTTCCGTTAAAAATACTATAATAATTACATGAAAATTTGATAATTTATCGAAGTTTGAATTCAAGATTGATATGAATGAAGTTCAGTCATCAAACACAAATAAACACACTGAAAAAAAACCAATAAAAAAAATCGGACATCGGATTCCTCACTGATCAATCAAGTAATAGTGGTGAGTCCATAATAAAAGTTCTCTTCAGAAGATTCGGTTTCAGCAAATAAAAAAAAAGTTTAGTAAATTAGTCTGAATTTTATAATTTTTTTTCCTTTAGATATATTTAAACATTTAATGTATAAAAGCAATTAAATATTTAAAATATTAAATATCAAATAAAATTGTTGAAGTCGAATACTTTAAAAGTTTTATCAAACGTAATTAATATATATTTTCAAATTTTATTAAAGTTCTTTAATTGCTAATAATCTAAAGTTACTTTAATAATCATTTTATTTTTCTAATTAAATATATATTTTTGAAATAAAAATAAATATGAAAAAATTGAAAAAAGTTTATTAAAATCTACTTTCGAAAAGAATTTTAATCGCATTCATTTTTAAATAATTTTCTTATTGATCAAAGCGAAATTGAATTTAATAGAAAAAATCGTTCATATATTGTATTAAATGATAAATGATACCACATTTTCAAATACTTTATATATCAATTATTCTCTGAATATTAATATATTGCTCTAAATATATCGATATGAGAGCTAGGTAATCTAATTCCATACGTAAAACATGTATTTCCGAATATTGCTTTATATTGAAGTGAATCTTATAAGGTTACACTTAAGTTATAACCGAGAGACTAAATTAATTGTTTGTTATTGTAGTCTTTAGTTTATTATAATTAATATATCTGATATGAAATCAATATAAAATATATTAAGATGTTAGAAACTTCAGTGATTCGTTATGAGCAACTATGCTGAAACTTCCGAACTTAGACTGTTAGACATATCAATTTTTCCACTTGATGAGAACAAAACAGATTAATTTTTTTTTTTCAAAAGAGAGATCATGTTTTATTACTTCTGATACAATGCGGAAAGAGGTAAGAAAGTTTCCACAGAAACCGACAAAAGTTCTCAATGGAAGTAATATCTTTTAAAAATACCTTATTTAAAGGAGTATAAACTACTGAGCATCGTTCAAGCAACAAATGCTCCATACTATACGTGAAACTTATATTAATAACTTCATAAAAAATTAAAATTGCCTC
This sequence comes from Olivierus martensii, assembly GCA_000484575.1. Taxonomy (NCBI): domain Eukaryota; kingdom Metazoa; phylum Arthropoda; class Arachnida; order Scorpiones; family Buthidae; genus Olivierus; species Olivierus martensii. The sequence continues at coordinate 16,061 of AYEL01077257.1, forward strand.
TAAATATGTAGAATTATAAATTTAACTTTTTTTTGCATATATATCTTTCAACTTCATTTGAGGACAAATTATATTATGTTCAGTTATTTTTAAAAAATTTATTAAATAAAAAATAAATACAGCTGAAAAACTAGTATTATATACATAAGAATTATAGGATTACTTATCAAGATAAATTATAAAATCGTATATATCTTATATACTATTAAAAAAATCGTAATATAAGATATATATGATTATGTTTATATTATTAATATTACAATTTTTACGTTTGTTAGATCGATAAAATATATTTTTATATTATTATACAAAATATTGCGAATTTTATTAATCATATAGAATAAATTTGTAGACACATGTTTACTTTTTATTTCAGAGAATTCTGTTTTCTTAAATATCATATATTTTTAACAGAGAATAAAAAATAAGTTTATTTTAATATTCTTTAATTTTTTAAAAATGAAATCAATATAAAATATATTAAGATGTTAGAAACTTTAGTGATTCGTTATGAGCAACTATGCTGAAACTTCCGAACTAAGACTGTTAGACATATCAATTTTTCCACTTGATGAGAACAAAACAGATTAATTTTTTTTCAATTTCGTACTAAGCAACTGACAAGATGCACTATATGTTAATATTCTAACAAAACTAAAAAACACTTATCTTTGTACAAATTTCCCAAGTTGAACAGATAGGGAAAACTATAGCACGGTGAGGAAAAGTTCCTTATTTGCAAATAGCACACACGCTAGATGAAATACGTGGCCTGGCTGTACTGGCTGAAGTTTCCTGCTTCTCTCGCTAGGGCTCCATCTAACTCTCGCGCGCCTAGTAACAACACGAGAGCCAGTGGAATGGGGTGGCGGAATTGCTCTGGGTGGCGGTATTACCCCACTCTCCCCTAGACCTATATTTTTATGTAAGATATAGAACTTTAATTTATACAGAATATGGTATATTGTTTTATAGTTAGTTAGTTAGAGGGGATAGAGGGACTGTATTCAAGGGTTTAGTCCAAATAATGAAAAAGAAATGAGAAGTAAATGTAAAAGATAAAAGACTCCTAACCTAAATAGTGGGCTAGGGCACTAGTAAGAAAAGTGAGATACTGTTTTATAGTATTAAACTGTAAATAGAAAGTATTCATAAAATTAAACTGTTATGAGAATTTGGGGACGTACCAAATTTTTATGAAAAAAGGGGGATGCAGACACAGAAAGTTTGGAAACCTAACTATGATAACGTTTGTTTATATATTAGGAACAATGAGATATTGACAACAATAACTAATAATAAAATAGAACAATTATAATAATAAAAGTTATGTGAATGTAGTCTGTCTCTCTTTTTCTAAAATATTTATTATACTGCATTCTTTTTTCGTTCTTCTTCATGTGATGATGCGATGACGACACAATGCCTACATGAGATGAAATGAATTTAAATTGTGAATGTTTACTGTATTTCTGTAATTTTTTATTTAATTTTTTCGGAACTCGCTGATTCAGTTTCTGCAGTTAGGTGAAAGCGCGAAAACTGAATCAGCGGATTCTTTCAATGTATTTTGAATTAAGTAAAGAAATATTTCACTAAAATCTAAAGAGCATATAAAAGAAAATTTTCACAATTTCATAATAAAGTCTTAAATGAAAAAATTAGATTTATCGGAGAAAAAACTTCGTTTTATAAAAAAATAAAACGAAGTTTCTTCTCCGATATGATTTTAAATTGAAATCTTTGAAAAAAAATAAGTTTAAAGAATATATTATATATCACTCCAAAGAGAAATAGATTTTCAGTAAATCTCTTCAAATGAATTAAAATATCTATAATAATAATTTTATTTTATGTAAAATTGAATATTTGCATTGTGAGCATGAACAACAAAACGAATAATAACAACATTTAAAAAACTGAAATAAATTCTATATTTAGTTAAATTTAGATAAATATAAATAAATGTATATTAATCGAGCTATTGTATTTAAATATTAATTTAACATTAAAAAAATGTGTTTACACCAGTTTAAAGCGATTCTAAATACAGTACAGTAAATTGAGATAAAATTATTTTATTTCTTTTGAGTCTGTTCAATGAAGCATCAACATAAATTCAGTGTTATATTGCACAGCTATATCACTATCTAGCATGATATTATTTACTTTTCTACAGTATATTGAACATATAATAGGCTGAATAAAATAGGATGGAAAATTCATTTGGTACAAATATTCAAAATATAAAAACATTTTGAATGATATTAAAGTAATACAACATATATACTTTAAATAATTGAATAATAATAATTCCAGATTACAGTATTTTCCAAAGGTCATTTTTTATTTATTTTAATTAGGGAGACAATTGAATTAATTTATATAATTATAAAAGTTTAAAAGAGTAAACAAATATTTATAAATTTTTTGTTTTACTTTTGAAAGGTGGATAACTATATACAGAATATATAAAACAGTCAAATTGAGTGCATATTTTAATTTTTAACATACCTATTTTATTATACTTTTCTTTTTTAATGATTTGTTTCATTTTTCTGATATAAATTACATATTTTTTGTGATATGAGATTTAATTCTATGAATGGCATGAGAATTATCTAATAATTCCCTAGTTAATAATTGTCTTATTAATAGAATTGAAGCATGTTGTATTTAAGCATTAATTAAACATTGTTAAACTTCAATTCAATTGGAATTAAACTTTAATACTATACTTTACAGATTTTGATATATGATTTATTTTAATTGATTGATTGTGTCTTATATAATAACACATCTTATATGATTTATTTATAATTTTTAATATTATATCATAAGAATTACTGTACTTGCTATATTTTGCGTAATCTTTGAAAACTAGTGTATGGACCATAAAAAATCAATGTAGATACGAATAATTTAGATAAGTATATATAGCATTTAATATAAAACAACACAGTAAATATAAAATCATAAACTTTGGATTATGTTGTTTGAAAACTCTCAACACAAAATGTATATTATATGTTATGGCCAATGCCCGACGTCTAGCCAATTCACAAAATGGCTGGTCACTTCTACATTTGGCCAAGTCATTTTATATTCATTGTATACTTGGTCAAAGCCCGAAATATACTAGAATTTACGCCTATTTCGGCCTTTGTCCGGCCAATTCGCGATGTGGTTGACCATCAATGGCCAATTCGAGAATTTTCCAAGAAAAAGTGGCAAAGCTGGAAGTTTACAGGAGCTGATCATGCAGTTACGGGATTTGATCATACCAATTCTATCTCATATTATTACCACTATGAAATTTTTTTTTAGTTTAGTCAAAGTAGAAAAAATTATTTTTCGAAAACAAACAGAAAAGCTAACCAGTATTTAAATAGTTTTTATTTATATTGAAAAATTAACGAAAGCAAAAAATGTCTTTCCAGTTTAAAAATACATCAAAGAAAACAGTAGTAACGTTGTTTATAGTTAAAAAATCATGTCAAAAGGAAAACTGTATTTACCGTTGAAAAAACATGAGAAATCTTATTAGTGAATACAGTGAAACCCCGCTCGTGCGTTCCCGTATTGTACGACTTTCCCGCTTTAAACGTCTGTTGGGAACCCCTGCCCTACATAATTTTAGATATTATCGGTTACTATATGAATGGTATTTTAAAAATCTACACAAATTTTTGAATTACATGTCTAAACTTAATCTTTAATATTTCAATAAAATTTTATTAAAAATAGTTTCTTGATTTTGAATTGTTTCACTCTATATCATATTTTCAGGAATGTATCGATTATATAAATTGAATCTATTATTTTATATATAAATAT
>AYEL01077258.1:0-31826 GCA_000484575.1 Olivierus martensii
TATATATTTAGATCTTTACAAATAAGTAAGTAAATAACTCATAAATATTATGACATGATAAATATTTCAATTTAATTGTATCCTTAATGATACTTGCTATGTCATCAATCTTATTGTGCCTTCCAAAGTATTCCATAATTAATAAATAATTTGAAAAATACTAATTTAATGATAGGATTTGAAGAACTATTTTCATTTAATAACCAATGAAATATCACAATCTTCTAAAATTAATGCTCTGTTACTTATAATATTAAAGAATTAAAAAAAAACAAACACTATAAGCGATCAATAATTTATTGAATTTCTGCTTACATTGCATTTTATTTTCTTAATAATAAAATATTTAATAAAAACATTGTAAATTATTTTATAAAATTAATGTTTTAAAAAATATTATAGATCATGAAGATACAAAGGAAACACCATCAGCACTAAGAATGCATTCTGCAATAAACCAGTTACTTCAACATCTTACTCCAAAATGCAGAGGCAGAGTTCAAGAAGTATGACTTTTTGATATTTTTTTACTTATTTGAATTTGGATTATTCAATAAATTCAGTTTATTAATTTAAGATGTTTCTTTGATCTGGTGAATTAGGTACTCCAAACTACAGAAAATTGCACGAGTCTTTCAAATTAATAGCATTTTTGTTAAATATATTTTCTTGATATAAGTGCCATTTTTCTTATGTAAAATTTTTATCAAATGTATTATTTAATGTTGTTGCATTATTTCAATCTACTTTATATTCCTTTAAGTGCTATAGTTTATTCCAGCATTTCTCAGCCTATAAGTCATAATCCAAAAGTGAGTCACAGAGCCATACATCATTTATTGATAAGGCTTTATTTTTCATAGGTATATCTTAATAAATCAAAAATAAACTTTCTTTTTCCAAGTAATATAAGTAATATCTTTTTCTAAGTTTCTTTACATTTTCATTTAAAATTTTACAGTAGATCATAAAAAACTGCTCACTATACAATTTGGGCCATGCTTCGAAAAGTTGAGAAATACTGGTATATTTGAAGTGACTTATTTATTAAGAGTACAACGCAACATATTTAGCTTAATAAAGTCAAATAAGATTTACAAAAGCAGCATAATATACAGGTAGTCCTCGACTTATGACAAGATTCAATTCAAACCTTGCCATCATAAGTCAGATTTGATCAGAAGTTAAAAATGCCTAAAATTTATGGATTTCTCAATACTAATGTTTACTGGGGCACTATACATTACTTTAATAAACATAAATAACACAAAACCAAGAATCAGACATAGAAAAGGATACCTTCCATATATCAAACCATGACTCAGGGACTTGAACCCATATAATTGCATTGATCACTCATAGAATTTACTGATTACATCGTCATCATGTGTACAAATAGTCATAAATCAAGGACTAATTGTAATAGAGCCAACTACAAGAAAATTTAAAATATGGAATAAAATTAGAAATGACAAAAAAAAGTAAACCAACTTAAAAACAAGCTGAAATATAAAAGATCCTAATTTATAGCATTGCTGTCTATAGCAGCAAAGAAGAATAACTAGGAAACAACAGATCGAAAGAATATGGTAATGTAGGTATGATATAACAATAGGCAAGAATATTTGAATATAGAACTAGGATTGAGATAATGAAACAATACTAAAAAAAGCATCTGATTAAGACTTTATACAAGCAAAATGGCATATAAATCAAAGAAAATATATTTAATAAAAATGCTATCAATTTGATAAGATTCATGCAACCTTCCTATAGTTTAGGAATACTAATTGACCAGATCAAAGAAGAATATCATTAACTATTAATTTTTAATGTAAATATGATCATTGTATTGTTTGTATTAATGTTATCTGTAGCTTTTATATAACTTTTATGGCATCTACTACTAAATATATTAAAACACATATTTACTCATTCTTATAATTTTGAATTTAATCTACATTAAAAAAATATTTTATTGTTTTAAACATTGTTTTATTATTCTAATTTGATAGTTGTTGCATTGATGGCTGCTCTAATGCCTGAAAGTACTTTACTATTAAGTGAAAATTTATTTTGGTTCATTTTAAACTGTTTTATTGTTTTCACATAAATCTGATGATTCTCAGCATTTTTCCAATCATCCCATTATATAATACACAGATTCTTCAATTCACAACTATTTATATATATAACATTAATGTAATCCAGTAAATTCTGTGATTGGTCAACACAATTTATATGGATTCGAGTTCATGAACAATGGTCTGATGTATGGAAAGTATCCTTTTTATGTCTGATTCTTGTATTTTTGTGTTAAATTTAATATGATAGAGTGGAATGTAAAATAAATATTGGTAATGGGCAATCCATAAATTTTAGGCCTTTTTTGACTTCTGACCACTCTGACATATGACAATGGGATTTGAACTGACCCCATTGTAAGTCAAGGACAACTTATATTTAAAAATCTTGCTGCTCAATATTATTTTTATAAAACTTCTTTAATGATATGCATATTATATTTGAATTGTGTTTTCAGAATATCAAATCAAAATTCAGATAATATTTCCAACTTAAAAATAATTTTTAGAACTTTAAAATTTTATTAAGAAAATCCTTGTTTGTTGTTACCAATTTAAAAAAAGTTTTAAAGACTGAAGCTTGAACTTATTTGCAAAAGAAACTTGACCTTCAGTCATGTAAGAAAACTAAAAAAATTTTTGAATCAGACTGATTTGAGCCATCAACAAAACATAGTATCTGTACATTTTCAATTTGATCCATAAATTGTCCAAGAAATCATTTTTCTATGTATTTAAAAATAAATTTTTATGGATAATAAAGAATTATAATAAATTATACTTAATTCATATTCCCAGAAGCATGTCTGCTTTAATTTTTTAACAAAAATGTTATTTCTACATTTTTACTACTATTGGTGCATTGATGGGATCAAAAATGCTTAAAATATTTTTGTTAGGATTAAATATGGTAGAGAATTGCTCTAGTCCATGTATATAATGACATGTAAAACTGATTGTGCTAACAATGGATAAGAACGAAGTGATAAAGATACAGAAATAATGTATTGCTAAAAAGGATGACTGATATCAAAGTTCTACTGTATATACAAGGTGTTTCAAAAATACGTATACTTTGGGATTAAATTCTTCATACTTAAAAAAGTTTATATAAATATGTATCCAAAAATTCTCAGTTTTTGTGTTGTATTAAAAAATTACATTCAATAATAAAAACAGACTATATTATATTTTATTTGAAACTGCCAGAAGATTTAATTGCAGATTACCAATGTAATAAATCACAATAAATGCTCAAAATGTCCTCCACTTACTTCAATGCAAACATGAACACATCAGATTGTGGACTTGCATGCACTTAACTGTTATGGTTTTTTAAAGACTGCAACAGACAAATGCATGCAAAATTAACTTGATCCTCTGGTAAAATCAAATACAGTAAACAGATTTTAGGAGTAACCAGTGATTATAGTTGTTGATTATTTGATAAGTTTTTAAGAGTAATTATTTATTCTTTACTATTCTAATTATCAATACTATATTTTCAATTTATATTGTTACTATACCATTTCAAGCAGACCAATATAGTAGTAGTCTTGACATTGAACTTCATTAAGATGTTTGCTAAGGATTTATAAAATTATTAAAGTTGGAGTCAATCTTCATTTATTTTAAAAGTATTCCATATTATTTTGAAATACTTTATACAAAATTAAATCAATTTAGATATCAGTAAAAATTTAATAATAAATGTAATTTTTGCTATTTTGCTTTAATTTTTAAATTAAACAAATTATTCTGATTGTGCTGTTTTAAATTATTTTTATAGTGATATTTCTTGTTATTAGGATTATTAATATTACCAATTATTTTGATGGTGAATTTGAAACAAGATAAAGCTTTGAGGAATTAATCCAGACAAATTATAGCAAATATAATAATAATTATGGGAGAAGAAAAATAAAACAAAAATCCAAAATTATCATTTTATAAATCATTAAGCCATATTGCAGAAACTTGTAGACTTTAATTTGTATCATAAAAAGAATTTTAAAAATCTCTGGAAGGTGACTTCAGCATTCTTGAAAAAAGATATACAGGGTGAGTTTTTTATTTTGAGACAACGAAATATCTTAATTGGATCTCATTATTTAACCATCTGCCCGATGGTAGATAAAACTCTATCACCATTAACTCCATTTGAAAAAAGCTAGCCAATTATGTAATTTTACCATCTCTCAACAAAATTACAAAACAAGCGTTACGTAGACCTGAATTCCCGGAGTGTTGGAAGTGCAAACCTCTCCTGAATCCCATATGTTCACTGCTCTATGCCTATATTAAAACCCACAAACAGCCTATCTGCCCGATGGTAGATAAAACTCTATCACCATTAACTCCATTTGAAAAAAGCTAGCCACCTGGTGCACACAAAGGTTGAAGTTTTACCCATATGTTGTGACATCCTCAGAACAATTTATACATGATTTAAATAAATACAACTTAAATAATGATGATACCATTCTGGTGGCCGACTATGTGTCGCTCTTCCCATCTATACTAATAGAGCCAGCATGTCTATACTTATACTGCTTCTTAATAGAAAATACTACTGAATTACAAGTGCCAGCTGCCATGCTACGAGATATATCCCACCTTATAGCGTACAACTCCTATTTTACATATAATAGCACGTATTACAGACAGAGTAAAGCAGTTCCAATTGGCAGACCTATGGTGGGGATCATGGCTGAACTAGTAGTGAGGCATCATGAACAACAAATGTCCTCCATATTAAATTCCAATCATTATTTAATTTAAATATTGTATTTTTAAAAATAAAACTTAAATGAAGTCATGCAACTATATATATAAATTATAAACTACTGTACTATTATATTATTATTAAAATTTAAAAATGTTATTTTAAAACATTCCATGAAATAATAATATTATTCGGTAAATAAATAATATCTTTCAAAATAAGGACGATAAAAGTTAAATGAAAATAAAATGTCTACTTACTTCTAGCGTTTCTGGAGATATCAGTTAATAATCCGTAATAATCATTATCTGGATCAGTTTCATCAAATCCGTGATGATAGGCATTTCTTCCCAAAGAAGTAAACACCGCACCCAACGTAAAGTAACAGTTCGAATGTCCTTTCTGTCGGTCTTGATAATTATGGAAGAGTAAAGCGGCCACACTCCAATTAAACTTCTGTAAAACTTGCAGAAATATCTGACCAATTTGAGAATAAGAACCGTTCATTCTTGTTAATAATCGATAATGTGGTTCTTTATAATCGAAATTATCATTCTCACCGGCTGATGTCAGAAGTGGTACATCCCAGACTGTACTGTAACGTGCTACTGGGGCCAAAACGTAGGGACAGAGTGGTCCTAAAAATACGTCCGCACTATCTTTATTATACAAATCAAACGCCGCAAGTGGACCATAAGTGGAAGAGCATTGAGTATCCCTGTGTAATACTTCTATTTTTCTGTCATTCAGTATTCCCTCGTGCCCTTGCTTCTCCAGCGAACGTACCGCATAAAGAATAGAAGGTAGTATTCTCTGCGTAGAAAACGGGTAAGAAATATTGTCAGGAGCTAACAATGCCATTTTAATCGATCTTTTACCATCTTCCATAAAGCACTGATTTATTTTGCAGATAACATACAGGATGAGATAGATATAACACCGCATTGTTACGCACGTGTACCCTCACTGAATTACTTCACTTAATGTTAAATGTTCAGTCGATAGCTGCGATCCTAGCGGTCTCTGTTACTACTATTTGACACTTATTTTATGGATACGAGTAAACTTTCACAATACGTGACAAAAATTTTGAATAGAATAAAATTAATATCTAACAACGGGATCATAAATCCTCTATACCTTCTATTCAGTTATTATATTATTTTTAAAATAGTGATCAAAGTTATTAAGCGATATTCGACGTGTTATAAAAATAAATTTTTAAAATTTATATGAAGTTTATTTGAATTTTTAAAACTTCTCAAAATTTAAAATTGTTAGATTGAATAATTTATCCTGTTATTTAATTTTATGATATTTTTATTGATATTTAAATGAGAGTAATAATAATATTCATATTTCAATAAATTTAAAAGATAAAATAATAACTTGTAAATGTCTTCGTTTGATATCACATTCTCGTTTAATTTTAATTAAATAAATTTCTATAAATATTGCCCGTTTGATATGTTTATTATTAATAATGATAACAATAACATTGATAAGAGTTTATTGCAAGTTATTTTACGTTTAAGACTAGGTCAATCTATAGTATTAATACAATATACGAATAAATTTAATTAAATAAAAATTCTAATTTTGTTAATTAGTTTGCAATAATACTTTTGAAATTTAGAGTTTTTATATGGCTATAGGATACTTATAAATTTAATAAATGATCAGTATGTTATCTTAATTGTTCATTAATTAAAAAAATAGTCCACAAATGTAAAGTTGTATAAATTTCTGAGATCATATTCTGTTATATTTTCTGTTTGTTTTATCTATTGAATAGGAAAATTGATTTATTCTGTAACTAAACTTTTCTTTTTTTCTTTGAATAAACATGAAAATCAGTTAGATAGATTTAATAAATAATTTTTTTTAGTTTTTTCTTTAATCATAAAATACAAAAAATATTTGAATTTCGTTTATTTTTTCCGACTACTTTATTATTGAAATAAATAAATTTTAATATTTTAAAATTAATTGTCGTTTTAAAAATATTGTGTTGTACAAAATATTTAAAAATGGATTGAAAAAAAATTTGTTTAGGAAAAGCTGAAAACGCAAAATATGGTCGAATTATATCTAATACAATAAAAAGTATGAAAATTAACGATTTACACTGATGATAAAAATTAAGAAACTAAACTAAAAAACGGGAGTTAAACATGTAATATAATTTTATATTTATTATTATAGAAAATTTTTTCTACCGTTTCCAGTTAATTTGACTTTATTTCGATAAAATTTACAGGAAATACTACAACTACTCCTTTTCCTTTAAGCATTTAAAGAGGAATTGAGAAAAGTTAATATTAAATAGTTCATTATACACAAATATTAAAATTGAAAAAAATATTTAAATATAAATAAGATTACAATACATATATAGCTCTCAGTTTGCATTAGGAAGAATGCTACATAATAAGATTTAATTACTATGGAAAAAAGTTAAAGTTTTTAAAATATTGTAATGATAGTTAACATTAAATAATAAAAAATCTTTTGTTATCTATAATGTTAGAAACTTGATATATAGATAATATCTGTTTTTAATATACGTAAGGAAACTTACGTAAGAAACCTCGTAACTTCTTCTTGGTCTCTAATGCGAGTTAAGGTTCCAACTTTTACATAAAAATTGGAACCTTAACTCGTATTAGAGACCAAGATTCCAATTTTTGATAATTCATTATTTTTGCCTATAATGTATCTATATTATATACACTATTCATTCATTCTGTATACAGTATTTCACACATTTTATACTTAAAATAGAATATCGAAGATTTTATTTTTGGTTATATCAATTTAAAAAGTAAAAAATATATAAATTATCAAAATTGAAACATGATATATAAGATAAAATATAATTATGTATGAAGCCTATACTGCATATGTATAATATATAGATTGTTTAAATATATACTGTATAAATGATATTTAAAATATTCCAAAAAAATCACGTCGAGAAGTAAGTTTACTTAAGAATTAAGTAAACTTACTTATAACATTATTTCTAAAATTATCAGCAGAATTTTAATTCGGCATCATCATTAGATTGTCCATACGAATTGCAATTCAAAAATAATAAAAATAGGTCCCGATGTTAAAGAGATTTTGGGAGTTAGATCAAATATTCTGGATCTATCATCCAATTAACGCTAATTACCTCCTGAGATTTATCTGGATTGTAAATTCTCATCAGAGAATGTTTAAGGCTTTTTTGTATCTCAACTGAATCGATAAGTTGGATATGAATCAAAAACCTGTTTGGCTTTGCTTACACCAAAAATTTTGCTTTTTTTTTATTTCCCAGCAGTAAAACTAAAGAAACAGAGATATCTTGATCTTTCTTCAATGGCAAACTTCATTATGCCATCCATTCGGTAAAAAAATATGATAATATTTTATTCATCAATTGCTGATAGATGAAATCATACCATCTATCACATTCAATCCACTTCTTAAAAATAATGCAGTTTGATAGATAGTATAATTTACTAAATGAACTTTACGGAGTAATTAGGTCTACGTGTCTCTGGGGTGCAGTAATCTAGATATATGTTTGCTTCTTTTTAAGTGCTAAAGTAAAAATTTGCTAAAGAGTTAAATTCATCTATCCCTTTCGATATGAGTTAAAAAGTGCAAATCGAAGATTTCGTTTGAAAATTTCATTCAAAAGGGTATTTTTATTAAAATTTTATATATTATTAAAAGAAAAAAATTGATAGAGAATTAAACATTCTCATTCTTAACATGTGTTAAAAGTAATCGTTTCTTTATTTTTAACTACTTTTTTATTTTCTAAGTATTTGATTCTATGTTATTTTTATGTCCTTTGTTGCTCCAAAGTAACAAACAAAATATGGTAAAAACAAACTAATGACAAAATAGTTAGAAGGACAAGAAATTAACTACAATATATACTAGTACTTTGTTGAGATAATATTTTTGTGATTATCACAGGATCTCAAAGATTTATTATCATTGCATCCACATAACGCCATAGTCACGTAAAAATTTATCATGTTCACAAAATATTATCGATAAATGCCATCAATATCGTAATAATGATCGTTATATGTACCAATACGATGATATAAAGTTGACATGACATTTCATATATAAGCATGAAACTTGTGTATCAGAAATTCCCTAATATCCTAGCTAGCAAATTATATATATACTATATCATTAACTCACTTTCCAATCATTTAATATTATTAAGAATAAATCAGATCCAGAAATTCTATTTGGATTCGGGAATTGGACCTGAATCCAAATAGAAGGATAAACAAAACTTGAGGATTCAAGTTTAATTTTCGGATCCCATACCTCCAGAATATTTTTAAGAGATATGGGACAGTCATAGATGGGCATTGGAATGCTGCTTAGTATCTCCAGGTGGGATCCATAATCAAACAAGTTACTAACAAAGAATACTTGTGAATTGATCTGTCCACCATGAATTCCATGAAAATATTCTGTTTATAATAATTCGATGAAAATTTCAATTCCTAAGTTTTTCGTTTAGCGACTTTCGAATTTTTTAACAGAACAGATCTTGTTTTATATCATTTTCCAAATGGAAGTTAATAAGTAGCAGAACATAGCAATGACCATCACGGAGGCGGCCGGATGGCCGAGTGGTAACGCGTTGGCGTACCACGCTGGAGGACCCGGGTTCGCGTCCCGGGTCTGGTCCCGGATTTTTTCGGGGTGCTGGGCCCGGCCCGGTGATCCCCGTCCTTCACCATCCGGCCCCCTCCACGGGTGTGGGTGCAGCCCGTGGTTGGAACTGGCCCCGTCCCCTTAGTAATCTCCCTGATTGGAAAGGGGACGTAAAATATGCAAAAAAAAAAAAAAAATGACCATCACGGACCGTCCACACTCATGATGAGGTTGGCTGTCAGATGAAGATGGGATTTAATAGTGGGGCTCAAATCATTCTTAAGAAAATGTGATGTTGTGAGATCTGAAATTAATTCTAGATTTTCCAGGTGGTTAGCCAACGCTTTATCTCATCCAGCATATTAATATTACTTTTAGAAAATTGTTTGTTTTCTAGTTTTTCTGCTATGATTTGCACCAAAACTAAATCAACACAATGAAATAATATTATGAAGTTTGGAAACTGAATTATCGTTTACCACTTTGGAGGATATGGACTCAATTAATTTCCTTTGGCGAGTGACCGAAAATTGCTGAACAAATAAAGTTATGAATTTTTTCTGCCTTTACAACTAAAGTGCGTTGCAATAATATAAACTCATCCACTCTTTCAATGGCTTTAAAAATTACAAAAATCGCATAAATAAAAATATTTATTTTGAATTTAAAGCAAATAAAATCATAACCAAAAATATTAATTAAAATTAATTAAAATTAAATTTAATCATTCATTATATTGTATTTTGAAATAAAACTTTTAAATGATTGCAAAATCATTCGGTCTCACTAATAACTCCATAACCTATAAAGTTTTTATTTTCAAAATAACTTTATAAATTCGAATATTATTAAATTTTTCCTATGTGATTTTTATGCCACTTTTCACCTAATAGGTACTAAGCGGCAGAACATTTGAGGACTCGCTGGGATTCGAGGAGCGGCAGTGATTGGGCGGATTCGTATCCATCACGGGCCTCCCAATTCTTGGTGAGGTCAGCTAGCAAGTGGAGGATAGGATTATACGATCTAGGCTTGGACCCATCTTGAAAAATTGGAATTATGGGATCCGGGAATTAAATCTGGATCCTCTAGGATGGAAAAACAGCACGCTTCTACCGCGGCCAATCAGCCGACTCGACGACTAGATTAGGTCTTTTGCTGTGGTTTAACACCGCTTTCCACTTGATAAGTATTAAGCGACGAGGCTTTTCCATGGCCATCGTAAGTCGTTCATACAGCCGTCAAATGGAGGATGAGATTCAACGAACTGGACCCTGATAGATTAGATTAATTTCGTTAAGCCGCCACATTTCATAAGGAATATTTTGAATCACACAATGACCACTTTCAGAGCTCATCATAGGCTGGCCAACATCCATGATGAAGTCAACTTTTGGGTTGACCCCATCATTAATGGAGGATTCAACAGAATTGAGCCTGAACTCTCCTGAAAAATTATAATCATGGAACTTGGATTTGAACCTGAATCTTCCAGAATGGAAGTACAGTACACTTCCATCCGGCCATCTGGTCAACTCTCCAATTATTCAATATCATTTATTGGTATTGTAAAGATCATATGCTAACTTGGCCATAGAATTCCCATTATATTTAAGTGAGCAGAATAAAATGGATAGTCTATCATCTGTATTTCATTAGCAAGAGATCACTTAATAGACAATTAGAATTATAACTTGGAGCATTGTTCTGCTAGAACTGTAAATTGGTCCCCAATTGACGATTCCATTTTTCATTCCAACTGAAGTGTTGTTTATTCGATTAATTCTCTAATCTTTGTAAAGTAGATTTTTAGGATTTTACGCCGCTTTTCACCCGATGGATGGAAAGCAGCGGAGATATTCTAATGCCCCACGGATATTAGAATGCCCAGGAGTGTGAGGACTCCTGATGAAATCAGCCATCAGATGAAGAATGCAGTTTAACGAACCTTGCCCAGATCTCTCCTGAAAAATTCTGGCGGCTTCTGGTTTAATTTCACTAGGAGATTGAACACGGATTTTCCAGGGTAGAAGCTCAACACGATTCCACTGAGACCATTAGGCTGGCAATGAAATGAAATCTGGATCTCTAATAAAAATTTTTCTAAGAAATTGGATACTGATACGATCTCAGTTTTTCTCTTCATGAAAAACTAATACTGTTTCCATACAATTAATTCCGGACGAAAATTATCATTTAAAACAGTAAGTAAATTATAAAGATGATTCTTAAATTTTTATATATATTATTTTTATATAACAAAATATGATTTATTTTTGTCCATTATTTTGTCTAAAAGTAGATAGTGTAACGTAGATAGGCTATAAATATTGAACGATACAGTATATGATTAATGATCTAAATTTTATCATGTATTACTGTAATAATAATATGAATGCATTGTCAAAGATTTTTTACTGTCCAAATATAAAAGAAATTGTCGATTTTATCATGCGATTTGAGATTTCTACTTCATTTCAACAAGGTCATTCAGGCTTCCATTCCAAAGAATAAAATAAGATCGTTATTATCGGCCTATTCTAGTGCAATTGTATTAATTTAATATAATTTATTATTGATTGAAGTTTAATTATCAATCTAATAAATAAACTGAAAAATAAATTTTGCAAATTTTGTATACAAACGCTTTGGTAATTTTATATAAAAGTTATATAAATAGAATGTTCACTGATTTGAAATCTTAAAACAACATAGACTAAATATAATAAAATTTAGTACAATACAGTAATAAACTAAAGGAACCGTGTAATATTGTTGAGAAAAGTGAAAATTATAGGCAATGAAATATCGAAGAGAGATATATTTCAAAATCTGAACTTATAATAATCCCGAAAGTATGAACTGTTGATATATATGTATATATATATTTAATAAGCTATGAATCAATAATATAAGATAATAAAAATAGTACAGGTATCCTTCCTATAACACGGTAGATAGGTTCCTGGAAAACAACGTATTGTGTGAAACCGTGTTATATGAGACCCAGAGCCAATACAAAAAGGAGAATTACGCTCCAAAATCAATTTAAAACAAATAACCTTCTTTAGTTCCACATAAGAAACTTAATGTATATTAAGAATATTAATAACACAAAACATTAAGAAAGAAAAAATATATTCGTAAGCCCTTAAAAAAAAACAATATTTAGGCCTATGTAAAACAAAAGAAAAGTAAAAGTATATAGCCTATGTAATCTTCATTTAATAATTATATCTTAATTTCTTATCTTTATTTAAAAGTTCAGAATGTGAAGTTGATATTGTTAAAGAAAAAAACATTCTCGTTAAAACGAGAACATGTTTCTTTCCTTTAACAATATCAACTTCACTTTCTGGACTTTTCTATGCATTGAAAGTTGGTGTATCTTCTGCTCTCTTTACAAAATCTGTAATCAAACCCGTTACAATCTGCTAGAACACAATCGTTCCTTAACATATACCTAAAAAAATTTATGGATGAAAAAGTTTTTCTGCTCTTTCATATTCCTCTATCGAAGAATAAAAGTTATTTTTTATCCAAGAACTGAACATTTGAAATACAAAACACTCAATTGTCGCCAATTAATTCAATTTCAAATCGAAATTGAAAATATACTGCATATTGTCCTGCCTAGCGAAATTGCATTTATGACTAATTTTAGTAAAGTTATTTCTCAATTATTTCATTTTATGTGTATATTGTGTGTTCCTCGTATGGATTTACAGAAATTAAGGAAAATGTTTTGTGTCGTAGGAGAGTAAACGTAATTTTCTAAATATATTAAGTAAGAACCGTATTATAGAAGTGCTGTGTTATATGAGGGTTTCCGCAATTTTCAAATTGTGTTAGAGCGAAACCGTGTTGTAGGAAGCCGTATTTTAGGAGGGATACATGTATTTCTAATTAATTTCATTGATAACTGCTTTTCTAATTGGAACTTTTTTATATATGTTATTTAGCGCCGCTTTCCACTCGGTAAGTATTTAGCGGCGGGACTGTCCATACTCCTGAAGGGGTTAGCGTCAGGTAAAGGATGAAGTTCAATAAGCCGAGCTGGGCCCTCCAAAAAAAATGGAAGATGGAACTGGGAATTGATCTCAGATTTTCCAAGGTAGAATCACAGCACGCTTCCACTGCGGCCATCCGGCCGACGAATGATATGGGTTTGAAATAAAAAAATCCAGCATGTGATTACCCCAACATTCCTATTAACTAGTTTATTCGTATTCAAGACTGTTTTAGTCGGGCGGATGGCCGCGTGGTAAAGCTGTGGCTTACCACTCTGGAGGACAGGGTTCAAATCGGGTCTCAAATCTCCAGTTTTTTCAGATCCCATCCTTCAACCGTCCGGTTGACCCCATCATGGGTGTTGGCCAGCCTGTGATGAACTCTATAAGTGGATGCCGCCAGATAAAGTATATCCCTTGTGTGATATGAAGGCTTAACTTACCTAACCGATAACTCAAGGCTGTTTTAATCTATTAGGCATTGTTTCTTCAAGCGCTAATAAAAATATTGAAATCTGATAAAAAAAAATTCAATGACTAGAAAATAGGAACAAATAGTTCTGAAAAGAATTAATCACTTATATTCTGAACGTGCCATTTATTTTGATTGAGTAAAGATGTAGAACTAAAATACATATCATTAAAATCATCTTCAATGGCATAACTTTTACGTTGAATGTCATAAAAATCTATGAAATAATTCCATAGTTATTACACGGAAACCTTAGAAATTTGAATGTTCACTATTTTTAAATGAATGAATCTATAGTGTTAATTAATTTTTACTTCAAATTCGAATTTAATATCTAGACCACCTTGATGAATTTTATAAAAGTCAATCAAATAGCTTAAAAGTTTTAAAAGTCATTTTTAAATTGTGGTAGAGGGTTACTAATGTAGCATTGAGGTTACTTAAAACTACAGAATATTAATACTAAATTTCGTGAGAAATCTAATAATCAATTCAAAAGTTATTAGTGGAAAAACAGTGACATAAACATACTGCATGATGATCTTATAAGCCGCAATTTCCTTTGGAAAAGAGGTTAAAAATAAATCCTAAAAAAAAAATTAAATGTATGAATGCCTAAGACTTAGATGCTTCTTCCTCTAATAGTTTATAATTAAGCGTCTTAATTAAATTACTTAATTATAAACTGTTAGAGTTATACTTAATTATAAACTGTTAGAGTTACTTCTAAATATTTATAACTCCAACATTTTATAATTAAGTAACTTAATTAAGATGATAGTCAAAAAATTTATTTATTCAGAAGTAAATAACTTCTGAATAAATAAATTTTTTAACTATTTTGGATTTTTTTAAATTAAATTATAGTAAGTTTTTGAATACAATAACTCAAAAACTTAAGTATATTGAAATTTTATTCTATAAAAATAGAAAAATCATCTCTAGCAGAATTTATGTTTGGAATTTCTCTAAGAGACAAACTATATAAGGTGGAGTGGGGTAAGTGCAGAGCGGTTTTTACAAAGTTGGACTTTAAACGAAGGTATTTCAACCTATCGAATAGATATTTGGCAGGGTCGTTAACAATGGCATTCCACAGCTAATACCGTTTAAATCATTTTTGAAAATTTTATATTTGCGACAAAATCTTACAAAATGTCAGCTATCACGCACTTAACCCGAAACGAGGTAAGAGCGTACGTGCAAGTTAAAAAACCTTTGAAGTTTATTTACGTATCCTAATTGGAAAGGTAATTAGGAAGAAGAGGAATAAATCTACTATAAAATGCTTTTTACTGCATTAAGATAGGGTGTTTCGTTTTAGAGTTATTCTTTAGAAACAAGGATTGAATATGAAACAAGAAATGAAATGTGAGAGGCGGTATAATGGGGAATGAACTCTTGAAATGTGAGGGAATAACTCCATCCCACCGATTTTGATCGGCTTTAACCTACAAGTTGTGGGTCATCGAAAAGTGACTCGTGTAAGGTTTAGGTCACTATGCCTTCATTATTAAAAAAATCGAGGTCAAATGTCATAAAGCCGGACCGCACCGCTTATATGCCTAAAAAATTGTAACTATTTCAAAACAAAGCGGCGGCGAAGTTGTTAAGGCGCTTACCTGCGGAGGCGAACGTTGTAAGTTCGAGGCTCACGTACAGCTCCGGCCAAAATGTTTGTTACCTCACCGGATACGTTCGGCTTTCTTACAATACTCGGCTTCAGCATGCAGTAGTTTCTTCGTAACTTAGGCACTAATGTGCTGGTGGAGGGATCGTCCATTATATAGTTCGCTAGCAACGAGGGGTAGGGTTCTGATATGGCGAGAGAACTATTAAAAATGAATATTAAAGTTTTCTTAGAAAACGAATGGCGTACTAATATTATGGCTTTCGTAAGAGATAATAAAAAACCATGTGCGATAGGGGGAAGTGATAATTTTCCCTGAAATACTAATCGAAATTTTATTTTTAAAGAAATGATTATTTATTTATTATTAATTTTTAGATGAGAATAAATAAATTATACTTTCAGTTTGCAGTTTTTTATTTATTCATTTAAAAATACTATTTTTAAAGTTTTGGTATTGTTATTATAACTATCGATATTTTCCAGGAAATTATACTACTATATTTCTATAATTATACTATTAATATGGAGAATCTTTATATTTTTCTTATTTGTTGCATACTTCGTTATAGATATATAATCGAATTCTAAAACAGTATTGTATTTGAACATTAATTATATGTTTTTTTTTGCATATTTTACGCTCCCTTTCCAATCAGGGAGATTACTAAGGGGACGGGGCTAAACAGTAATTATATGTTTTTTTGCATATTTTACGCTCCCTTTCCAATCAGGGAGATTACTAAGGCTTTTTGCATATTTTACGCCCCCTTTCCAATCAGGAAGATTACTAAGGGAACGGGGCCAGTTCCAACCCTGGGCTGCACCCACACCTGTGAGGGGGGGCCAGATGGTGAAAGAGAGGGATCACCGGGCTGGGCCGGGCCCAGTACCCCGAAAAAATCCGGGACGCGAATCTCGGTCCTCCTGCGTGGCACGCCAACGCGTTACCTCTCGGCCATCCGGCCGCCGGCCTTATAATTGGCCAGATGGTGAAAGAGAGGGATCACCGGGCCGGGTCGGGCCCAGTACCCCGAAAAAATCCGGGACGCGAATCTGGGTCCTCCTGCATGGCACGCCAACGCGTTACCTCTCGGCCATCCGGCCGCCGTTAATTATATGTTTTGAACACTTTAGTTTAAACTTGAAAATTATGATCATAATATAAACTAGAAATATTTTTTAAAAGAAAAAAATAGTACTTTTTGAAAAAAGTATACAAGTTTTCAATATTGTTTTCAGTATACGATTTTCTTAGTTTTCTCGAATGAAAATAAATAGTGTAGTGACGCATTGAAAATATAAGTTGTAAAATTGAAGTAATGGATCCGGGTACAATTCCGGATCCATCACTTCAATATTATGGGAATTCTGAATTACGGGACTAAACAAACTCCATCAAATTTCCTGCTGATTTAAATCGTGGATTGTTAGAATCCTGCAATACTTGCTAAAATTGCACACTACCAAAAAGGTTTACAGTTTTAAGTTACGTTCATTTATATTTAACTGCAGAATCGCGTGTATATAGTAGAGAGTCGATTATCCGAACTAATTGGAACTAATGGTATTCGGATAAACGATTTTTCGGATAATCGATCTGATAGAAAAATAAGAAAAAACAATGTAAAAAATACAAAGCAAATTTCAAAGCACTAGTTCAAACGAGTTTGGTTATCCTTGTTCCGTTCACATTTATGAGATTAAACAAGTTCGATAATTTAAAGTGGTTTATATTATGTATTGCAGGATTCGATTATGAAAACAAGGGCTACGTAATTTTCAATTGTGATACGCTACAGGTCTCCGCCAATACTCGATACTAAATTATAAAAACATACAGTCAACATGCATAACAGAAGCTTAGATCCTCCCACCCTAAACATTATAAGGTAGAAGTATTGGCACAAAACTATTGAGTATCACAATTGAAAATTACGTTCGGATAAGCGACGTTTCGGTTAATCGACGTTTGGATAACATCCTCCCACCCTAAACATTATAAGGTAGAAGTATTGGCAGAAAACTATTGAATATCACAATTGAAAATTACGTTCGGATAAGCGACGTTTCGGTTAATCGACGTTTGGATATTCGACGCTCTACTGTAATTCGGTGAATTAATAATGAATATAATCGGCTAAAATCCAACGATCCTAACAAAAAGTTTCAATACTAATTAAAACATAATTCTGTAACATTTTCTTATTAAAATGGCACAAACTATAAAATTAGTTTTAAAAAATTGGTATAACTATAACATGTAAAATATTTAATCTATTGTATTGATAAAAATATAAATTGGGAATTAAAATTTTTAATATTTTTCATAGATTTATTATTATGCTGTATAAGTAATTTAAATATCAGTAAATAAAATACTTAGTTAATAGTTCCAATAAAATCTAATAGAAAAAAAAAAAAATTATTTTACTGAATCAAGAGGAAAAATATATCAATGATTTATGATATTCTATTATTTTTAAGAAATTTTCATGAATATTACAATTCTAAATTTCTTTAATTCTATTATTTAGTAAAGAGAAGCAATGAAGAGGTTTCCTGAAATTTAACTGAAAGTCGTAAAGAACAAAATTAATTAACAATATAAATTTTTTTATTTAAACGATAACTTTATTTTCACTCTTCGTTTACTTAGAAATTTTAATATCGAAATTTTAATATCCTGTTTTAATAATGAAGAATATTTTAAATAACATAACACTTGGTATTTAAGTTATACTGTGGAGGTAAGAAATCTTCCTTTGCTAATTTAGATTGATAGCCAATTCACTTGGGAGTGTAAAGCTTGGAAAATCTAATACAACAGATAAATCTAGAATAGATTATTCTTGAGCAAACCCATTTTTTATAATTAGTATTTATATACAAAGAATGATGTATCAATATCTATAGTGGAAAAATTATTATTACCGTATTTCATATAGCAGTGTAAAGTATTAGAAAAATTAGAAGTATTTAAGAGAATTATTTTTCTATCTTAAAACTTTAAATTCTCCTAGAAAGTTTTACATTCGTTTGTATCAATAATTGATGCACATTCTAAATCTATAATTATTATAGATTTAGAATGTGTAGGCCTACTACGATTCGAATTTCTGCATAATTAAATTTTTAGTAAACAATATCTGTTTAATTAATACTCTACTTAAAAGCTTGTAGGTTGTGGTAGAGCTCATTTCGAATAAATTGTGTCTTATATAAAAACATTATGAAAGAGAATGCGTAATTCAATACAATTTATAAAATTAAATTTGATTTGAAAAATCAAAGTTCATATCTATGAAGGACCTAATAACTATAATAAATCATTATAAAAAGAAATATCTCGTAGAACTTTAATTTCCGGTTTACTCCGGTTAACGACTCCAGAGTACCATATTCGATATATAGGCTTTAAGAAATTATAATTTCTTCAAAAATTTTGCTTTATGAGCTTGCATACGCATTCACGAGAACTGTCTGACTTTGGAAATAATCTAAAAAATCTAAAAATATGTATATTGCTGCAGTCCAAGTAGATCTATATATAAATATATGATGACAATAGAGAGTAATATACTGTTAATATATGGTAATCTTTATTCTTGAATGCAATATCTGCAAATTCGCTTATTATAGATAAAATTTTTAATTCTCTAATACATATAGATTTCTGGAATAAATAACATAACGGAATTGTCACTCGCATTTTTAGTCATCAATTGATGGGGGTCGAATCTTCAATTCTCTTACATATACTTCGAAGAACACTCAGAAAGTTTTCATGATGGCAACCGCAAAGTGACATGTTGCAAGAAGTAAAATAAAATCTGACAATGATGATTAAGTCTTAAAAACATAAATAGAAGTCCTTAAGTTTTCTATCTATGATTTCAAGATTGCTGCGCGAACAGATTCAGACCCTAAGTGAAGATAAATACTTTTATCTCATTACCATATTTTTGTCGTCTCTACTAGATAGATGTATCATTTGTTTGCAAAAAAAAATTATTTTATTTACAGTATTTTAGACCGGTAGTAATCATGTTGTTGTTCGCTATTCTAAACTTGTATCAATATCCTATTATTGCTCATCGGTTCTAGATAATTTTATTGGAATCTTCACGATTATTATGGGAAATATCTGGAATGATTTCGAATGTAGGCATCTTCCATATCTCAATTCAATTATTTCTATGGAAATAAAACTATTCTTCCTACAAACTTTCGTACAATACGCAAAAACTGATTGAGTCATTACTGCGGTTGTTCATCGTTCAGTCTTTATGATCACCTCCTCCATTCCGAAGCTTTCCCCCCTATTTCCTATAACAACAGACGATTTCTATTTTACGTTATTTCCTATAATAATGGACGATTCTATTTTACGTCAATACGCTCGTCGTCACTATTCCTGGAGCTGCAATTGAACAACAACCGGTTTCTTATCCTCCAGGAGCAACCTGCAATACATAATGTATCATGCGATCATAAGGACTGAGGCGGCATAATTAATGGCTCAGTTACTGTTAAGAATTCGCTTTAAAATAACAGTTAGGCCTATAAGTGGTTATGAAAATTTTGTACTTATAATGTTTTCATCATCAATTATTATTTTCAGAGACTCACTTTAGCTAATGGAAAAATTAACAAAATACAAATAAATACAAAATTATCTTCTCATTTTCATTGAAAAAAATAGTTATAAAGTGTTACTTTAAAATTTTATGCAAAATTAAAATAACTATAAAACTTATTCGTTCAAAAACAGCTTTTAAAGATTTAAAATATTACAAAGTACTATAAAATATATGAGAGAAAAATTTATCGTAATTTATTCGTATTTAAATATTTTAAACTTATTTTACATCATCCATAATGAAATTAAAAAATATATATTATAAGTTATATGTTTGTATCCTGCCATCAATAATATTAGAAATTTAAAAGTTATTTTATTTATAATTAGTTTAAAATTTAAATTTAAACTTGCAAAAAATTTTCATGTTAAATTCAATGAAAAAATTATTTAAAAAACTTTTATCAAACCAATTTTAACTATATTTAGCAGTTTAATTTTTTTTATACTATAGTCCGATGATAAACGTAAGGTTTTAAATTACTATAAAAATCCAAATAGAAGACAAATATTTAAATTCTATATTATTTTTATGGTGTTTGTATATTATTTTTATGGTAGTGGTTATGAAAATTTTGTACTTATAATGTTTTTATCATCAATTATTATTTTCAGAGACTCACTTTAGCTAATGGAAAAATTAACAAAATACAATACAGTTCTGGTGATTATTAATGATTATTATTTGATATAGATATGGAAAATAATTAATATAGTACTTATTAATTTTTATATTCAATTCTGTGTAGTTTACTCCAATTACAGCCAGAGAAGCTGCGTTTTTATATTTAAATCTAATTTTAAAAATCTATGAACATTCAATTTAATCCATTTAATTTATTATTTATCCAATCCATTCTGAAGTTTATAGATAAGCCATTAAAATATGTTTTTAAAAGCATTTTGGTATTAGCTTTAACAAACCATGAGTTTCGGCAACACATCTTTACTTTTTTTTATTCAGATATATTGTAAGTAGTTATCTATAGAGAGCATTTGAAAAATTCATAGGATAAATGTTTACTGGTGCATTAATTTAATAAGATTTTAATATCGAAAAATGTATACAAATCTGTTACTTGATGATGATAACAAAAAAAAAATGATTTCCTTTTATATTTAAACTTTTAATAAGCTTTGAATCATGATCTTGTTTGAAATAAATTCAAAGAGGCTAATATAATCAGTAGAAATATAATTTTCAAAAATACAGTTATACTGTATTTTTGAAATTATATAATACATTACTGTACATTAAAATTAACGCAAATAAAATAAATAAAAAATTCTGTTAATTCTTGTTTTTAGTAAGTATAATCAGTAGAAATATAATTTTCAAAAATACAGTATAAACATTAAAATTAACGCAAATAAAATAAATAAAAAATTCTGTTAATTCTTGTTTTCAGTAACTTTAAATAACTTGTTTTGAATAGATATAAATCATTCGTATATACTGTATTTTTATTAAAATAAATGATTTCAATTATAAATTTTAAAAAAATTATTAACATTAACGCTATATTATCTTTTATCTATGAATTTATAAAAGAAATAAGTACGTTGCCAACGAAATAATTCTTTAAAATAGTTAAGTTTTGTCACCATACGTCAATCACGTAAAAATATGTAATTCAAATATCATTATAACTATCATATTTAATAATAAAATCTCTTCGAATTTACTTATAAACTTTATAGTAAAAATAGCAATAAATCATGCAAGTAAT
This sequence comes from Olivierus martensii, assembly GCA_000484575.1. NCBI lineage: Eukaryota > Metazoa > Arthropoda > Arachnida > Scorpiones > Buthidae > Olivierus > Olivierus martensii. Next base: position 21,974 of record AYEL01077258.1, read on the forward strand.
TTACAACGAAGTTTAGAATAATTCGAGAAATTGTCAGTCCTAAAATTTGCTAAAAAATAATAAAATATGTATCAATATTATTTTTTTATTTAATTTTAAATAATTATAATATTCGTCGATAATTTAACACTGTATTCTATATAGCCAAAGTTATGAAATTCTATATGAAGAGAGCTGAGTTAGAAAGAAATGATGAAACATTCTTGATCTATAGAGTTTTTATTGTGAACACGTCTGAAACTAATAAATTAAAAATATAATAATAACTTTGATTTATTCTAAATGGTGTTTCATTTTGAAACTTATTAATGTGATATGGCATAAATTATTCCACTTTATAATATCCATAATTAAATTTTTTCTGTAAAAAAATAAATCATAACTAACTGAACATTTCTTCATTTTTAAGCTAAAATTTTATAAAAGCCTATTTAAATTTTATTATTAAAATCTAAACATAAATAAAATTCAGTTTCTATAGATCTTCACGTGTTTATTTTATTATAAGAGATAGTTCAGCAAACAAATATTTTAATAAAATTTGTTTTATCGACATATAGGTATACACAATTATTAAAACTGCTAAAATAATAAAATTTGACAAAAATTAATTATTATTAGCATATGCTGTAATTAAAATTTCGAAATTTTAATTATTCTTTTTAATATTCATTATAAAAATTTACAGAAAATTAAATATGCCTGAAACCGAATATAATGAAAGTTTTTTCCCCATGCATAAATTTTGCTTTTAAATTAAATATTAGTTTAATTAACTATTTACTATAGTTAAAAACTTGTTGGAAAGAAAATTTTATGAGATATAATTACTTATTATAGCTTTCGTTAATCTCTTTAAATTTAACTTTAGAAAAAATAATAATAATTTCCAGTCATTTTAAACTTTAATCACTTAAGTTTAATAACTACTGAAATATTAAAAACCATTATATAGCTTTATTAAAAGACGAAACTCGTATCATCTTACGAAATTTATTTTAAATAGATTGTTGGTTTTATCCTTATAATAAATAAATATTCAAGATCGTGTTTCAATATTTACAGTATTATTAGAAAGATTATTTTCATGTAATCGAAGTTTTGATACTTACTTGAATGTTGTGATTGCAATATTATAAACATACTCGATTGTTATTAAGTCAGTTTAAACATTATTATGATTAAGAAACTGTCTCCGTATTTTAATGTTTACTTTTATATTTTATAATTTTATATATCGATTTTTATTGACCATTAACAAATATTTATATATATCAAAAAGATTTAATTATGTTATGTTGTCTACATTTTTAAGGCAAAATCATAATGTTAACTTGTCAATGTGAAAATATGGATGTTCAAAGCTAAAAATTAAAAAAACGGAAGTTATTTTGATTTAAAAAGTCTTTAAATGGAAATGTAGGAAGGTTTTTGAATAAAAAATTAAATGGTTTAGAAATATAACATTAGTGCTAATGACAAAATGATATAAGATATAAAATTTAATTAAAAAAAATCGAGATAAATGTTGATTTAATTGGAAAAATTAAAATAAAAATTATTCGTTAATTTAAAAATGTTCAAAGACTAATTTTATTATGTACATAGATTTTTAATTTTTATGAAAAAAATGTTACTTAAAAAACTTAACTAAATAAAAACTAAAACTCAATTTATTTTACTTAAAAAAAACTTAATTAAACTAAGTTTTACTTAAAAATTTTACTTTATTTAGTTTTTGGAAATTTATATACGTATAATAGGCATAACCAGGGCTGCCGAGAGGGGGTGAGATCTGTGACTTTTGTTACGGGCCCGGCATCGAAAAGGGTCCGACCATCGGGCTTGAAGTGTCACATAACATGTCCGATAGTTCGCAGGCTGCCGACAGAACAATAAAGCAGTCGTACCAAAATAAACTTCTTTATATACAACGTAGTATGTTCATATATGGAATTTTGAATTTATTGTTTGCCTTTTTTAAATAAATACTTTATGTTTTATATAGTTTTTTTATTAAATCAAAGTGATGCACTTTTTTAAGTGGGGCCCGGTCCATAGACTTGTCATGGGCCGGAAAATTTCTCAAGGCGGCCCTGGGCATAACAGTATATATCTCATCATGATGTATATATATTTAAAAATATAGATTTTATGTAGTATGTTAATATATGGAATTTTGAATTTATTGTTTGCCTTTTTTAAATAAATGCTTTTATGTTTTATATAGTTTTTTTTATTAAATCAAAGTGATGCACTTTTTTAAGTGGGGCTCGGTCCATAGACTTGTCATGGGCCGGAAAATTTCTCTCGGCGGCTCTGGGCATAACAGTATATATCTCATCATGATGTATATATATTTAAAAATATAGATTTTTAAAAAAATTTTTTGCCAAAATAAATTATAAAATTTGAATTTTAAATGTATAAACATTTTATTGGTAGCATATTATAAAAAATGGCAAAGTACAAGCTAATTGGCAAGAAAAGAATTAGGAACAAATTTGTTATAAAATGCTTTTACCGCATTAAGCTAGGTTGTTTCGTTTATAGCTATTCTTTGTTAAAGAAACAAGAATTGATCTCTGAAATGTAAGAGATGGTATAGTGGAAATAAAACAAAAATATAAAGAGATGTAAGTACACAAATTGCTTAATAATTTGTGTACTTATATCACTTTATATTTTTGTTTTATTTCACTTACACTTCTCTCACATTATTTATTTTACATCACTTTTTATTTTTTTCAAAGTAACAAAGTACACATTTTGTTATTTAATATGACAAAAATGTTTTTATCAAATAAAAAATGGTTTTATCTAAAATTTTAATTGTGAGGCCCGCGAGCCCGCGAAGCCCGCTAGATTAAACGCAAGCGGTCTCCGACAGGTAAAATTTTAATTGATATCTATGCATTTATCAATCATCATCACGACAACGTTCATATTCCATTCATTTCTTTTGAATAATCGCCCCCTGTTGGCGTTTCTGACGTAGCTGCGAACCATGTTATATGCAAGAAATAAAAGTTAATAAATAAATTAAAATGTAGAACACGAAGCGTTAAAACTGAACGCGTTATGTGGCAAGAAAAGCCTAATATGAAATTACCCCAAGGCAGTGGTACTCAACCTTTTTTCTGTTGCGGAACACATTGCGTCTTTTTGGTAGCGGTTGTCTGTCGGGTCTTTCTCTCGCTTTTCAATGACGATGTTTCTCTTTCCTCCACAGCCTAAATTTGTTGAAGTGAACAGTTCCCTTTGTACTGGTAGATGAAAGTTGACTAGTTGAATCAAAGTTCGATGAGAAGGACGACGTCAACGTAGGATCTACGGGCCGGAGTCAGGGATCATTAAATGGCGGACCTTGTAGTCTTTATTAAGTTATAGCGCCACCTGCAGATTTTAATTTTTTAGAGAAATTGTAATTTTAATTTAATTTTCTTTAATTTTTAAATTATCAATAATGACGAAAAGTTTTGGGTGTCGCAGAAATTCGAGGGTTAAATTTTTCTAACGATATCCTGTTTATAGGAATCGGTAGGACTGCAAAATGGATATCGTTCAGATTACAGAGATGTGAGAGATACTCGTACAAGGAATCATTAAATGGCGGACCTTGTAGTCATTAAGTTATAGTGCCACCTGCGGATTTTAATTTTTTAGAGAAATTGTAATTTTAATTTAATTTTCTTTAATTTTTAAATTATCAATGATGACAAAAAGTTTTGGCTGTCGCATAAATTCGAGGGTTAAATTTTTCTAACGATATCCTGCTTATAGGAATCGGTAGGACTGCAAAATGGATATCCAGTCAACCACGTTTCACTATTTACATATATGATATATACATACAATTTTTATACAATTCATTCTTAATTTTTCGCGGCACATCATCATTGTTACATGGGGTAAGTGCAGATCATCACCTTGGGGCAGTGGCTCAACCACTGCCCCAAGATGATGATCTGCACTTACCCCATGTAACAATATTTACGGTGCAATAGCATACCAGTGTTTTTCTCAAAAAAATTTTAAAATATCAATAAATATTGTTTATTTAATGTAAACTTTAATCAATATTCTATATCTTATCAAAAAAATAGCTCCTAATATGAAGTTATTCTAAGAATTATTGCACTTTTAAGATACTGTCAAAGTTGTGCATGCTGTTCGGACACGACGCTTTTGTAAAGGTCGATGTAAATACTGGAATCGCATCAGTCATTGTGCAATAGCTATGTCGATAGGCTGATATTAATATGTAGTAGATTATTACAATATCAAATAACAAAATTTCGCTTATCTTATAATAAAAAAGCCCGTTAATGCACTTGCCCCAACTACGCTCTTACCCCACTCCACCTTAATCTGTATACTGTATTTGTGATCAATTGAATATTGTTAAAAATAATATAAAATTTTTATCTCTGACAAATCTGCAAAGAAATCTTATCAGAAGACAAGAAAAATGCAATAAAAAACTTAATAGTAATAATAATAAATATTAAAATAAAATATTTAATAGTTTTATGTCTTAGATTTGACATTCATACTTTAGAAGAATTCTTTTTTCTAAAGTATGAAGACCAAATCTGGGACACAAAATTGATATTTATAAATGACAAGTTTGCAAAATTCAAATAATCAAAATTTTTTGTCGTCGTCATCATATTTTCTTCTAAACAGAATGCAACTGAATTTCATTTATTAAGCCATAGTCAAAAATGTCTTGTATATTCGCAAGGATAAACTTAAGAAGAGTTTTTTAGTACACATACCATTAAAATATCCCTCCAAATATCCTCTTCTAACAATACTTGTTTTATGAGATAATTTAAATATAAAACGAAGTTATTCGTTAATTATGGCATTTCCAATAGGCTATCAAAATTTTAAACATTTTCTCATACCTGAAATTAACTTAAACGTATACAATTATCTACTCTAATATGGAAAAATATATTATACTAAAGATCTCTAAAACGTTATAACAAATCACAACTGATCGGTAGGAATAATAAATATTATTAGAATTTTTTAAATTTTTTAAATTTTTTGAAATAGAAGTTTAAAAATAAAACTTCTTTTATAATAATATATATTCTACAAATCACAGTTCTGAAATAATTCTGATAATATTCAATAGTTTCTTGAATATTTTTAATAGGAAATCGGAATTTTCCTAAAATTCTTTATAAATTTTATAATGTACTAAAATTTAATTTTATTCTTTGGAATATCTTAAGTTTTTATTTCATACTGTATTTATTTTTTTATGTTTTCAAGCGAAAAAAGGAAAGCATTTTATTCGAGTATCATAATCGATCGACGAGTCCGCTGAACAGATAATTTTTCTTTCATCAACAGCTCTTAAACGGAATTTTTTAAAAATAAATCATAATTTCTGAAAAGGATTCTAATTTAAAAAATTTTATCTCAATATTTTACCCAAGTTCCACTTATTTTTGTGATAGTTTGATGTTTGGTTTTTCGAAATACGATCAGTGAATAAACATAAGCAAATATGAATGACTAAATGGAGATCGCGTAATTACTCGAAATAAGACAAACTAATGTTTGATGCCTTCGCGGGCCGGATTCGGCCCGCGGGCCGCCTTTTGCCCACCCCTGCTATACAGTATTTGTTTTAAATATCAAATCACTGAATCATTTTTTTTAAATAAGGCGGAGTGGGGAAGTGAGTAGTTGGGGCAAGTGCATTAACGGTTTTTTTTATTATAAGTTGATATTGTAGTAATCTACTAAAAGTTAATATCAGCCTATCGACATAAATATCTCACAATGACTGATGAGATTCCAGTATTTACATCGACCATTATAAAAGCGTCGCGTCCGAACAGCATACACAACTTTGACAGTACCGTAAATGTTGAATAGTTCTTAGGATAACTTCATATTAGGGGTTATTTTTTTTAGTAAGTATGAAGAATATTGATTAAAGTTCACACTAAATGAATAATATTTAATGATATTTTAATAGGCTACCTTAAATGTTGAATAGTTCTTAGGATAACTTCATATTAGGGGCTATTTTTTTTAGTAGTATGAAGAATATTGATTAAAGTTCACACTAAATGAATAATATTTAATGATATTTTAATATTTATTGAGAAAAACGCTAGTACGCTCTTGCCTCGTAAATATTGTTACATGAGGTAAGTGCAGATCATCACCTTGGGGTAATTGCGTATTAGGCTGCTCTTGCCACATAACACGTTCAGTTTTATTGTTTCGTGTTCTATATTTTAATTTGTTTATTAACTTTTATTTCTTGCATATAATATGGTTCGCAGCTACGTCAGCAAAACCAACAGTGGCAATTATTCAAAAGAAATGAACGAATGTGAACGTTGTTGAGATAACGATTGATCAATGCAAAGATATCATTTAAAATTTTCATATAAACCATTTTTTATTTGATAAAAAACATTTTGTCATATTAAATAACAAAATGTGTACTTTGTTATTTTGAACAAAGTAAAAAGTGATGTAAAGTAAATGATGTGAGAGAAGGTATAATGAAATAAAACAAAAATATAAAATGATATGAGTACACAAATTGTTATTAAACAGTTTGTGTACTTATATCAAATTTGTGTACTTCACAAATAGTTACACACTCTACTTGGCAATATTAATTGCCAAGTAGAGTTTGTACCTAAACTTCAAAGCGTTTTTAACTTGTACGCACGCTCTTGCCCCGTTTCGGGGTAAGTATAGGGTAGCTGACATTTTATACAATTTTGTAGCAAAATTAAAATTTTCAAGAATGAATTAAACCGTTTAGATAATAGCTGAGCAATGCAATTGGTATTGACATTGTTAAATATTTATACAATAGGTTAAAATACTTGCATTTAATATCCAACTTCGCAAAAACCACTCTGCACTTACCCCACTCCGCCTTACTATAATTTATTTTAATATCGTAAATCATTTTAGCAATCTCAAATGTAACATTTAACAATAAAATGTTTTCATGCACTTTTTACAGAAATACTTGAATCAATAAGAATTATGAGCATTTATAAAAGCTCTTATAATGTTTTAGGAAAAAGTAGAAAAGACACAGTAATTTTTACTTAAAAACTAAAAAAAAATTTAAGTAGAATATAATGATAGATGAAATATTAGTTAATTGCAATCGGTTGGTTGCAGATTAATTATAAAGCTACGTTTAGACGCTGTCTCTCTGTATGCAATGTTGTATATAGAATAACGCATGCCTCCATCCGCAACAGCCGCATGAGGCATGCAGCTTGCCTCTTCGTGTTCACACATAGAAGATATATTGCAGAAAATGTCGACACGAAAAGAGTTGTACGCTGCCGCTTTAGTGGCAGCTGCTGTTATTATTTCAAATGACGGAAGGAAAAAAGAAAACGAAAGTGTTTGACTCGCAAATATTTCTATCGAAGTGCTAATAAAATCAGTATTTTGAACCAAGTCAGAATAGATAGTTCCAGTCTTTTCAAAAATTTTACTTGAATGACATGACGACGATAAATTTAATTCTTAAATATATTGAAGGGTTTTCTTCACACTCCAATCCATAAATCAAAGAAAAATTTACGATAAAGTTAAAAAATAATCAAAACAACAAGATGTTGCACGATTAGTAGTACGTATAACCCAACTAGGATGGGGAACACATGCACCTTCTTGCGCTTAGTATTGCAATAGATTTTGAGGCATGCGCCTTTGCATGCATCTTGTTGCAAGAAAAGTAGCACCGTCTAAACGTAGCTTAGTATTACTAGAGTTTTAATCATATCGTAAAAATGGCGAATTTAATACTTTTAAGAGAGAAAGAAACGAGCCATTTTCTTTGGATACCTAACTTCTTTGGCACCATTACAACAATAAAAGAATTTATAAAATAGATTATTGTCAGAAATATCAAATAAAATCAGATTTTAGATGCTTAAATTTGAGAGCAGTCATCAAATAATAACTTTAAATAAAAAATCATCACAAGGGTTAAATTTTGAATGAATACAAAGACATATTATTTCCTTATTTACTTGGAAACAAAATGGAATTTTCAGTAAGAACAATTATTAAGATTGTGTTTAACAACCGAATCCTTCCGAGTAACTCTGAGGAAGAGGTATGTATACTAGGATATGACCATTGGTCGAGCAATATTTTAACATCCTATTTTTAAGTTTTCAGTTATCTTCAGCAGTTTCTCCAGCTGATGCTGAAGATGAAATTGGTAAGTAGAAGACACGAAACTCACCTGATTTCTTCGAAGAGAGTCAAATATTCGCTGTTTTAACGAAAATATCCAGAGTTATTAACTTCCGATAATTCGTTCTTGCTAACTCTACAGTTTTGGATTGATTGAATATGCATTGAGATCCTACTTGGTTGGGATTTTCGACCGACTAGCAGAGAGGAGTCGGAGAAAGACTCTGACACCACCACTGAGGGTACCTCACACAAGACCTCCAGATCTTCAACCACGATGTCAGGGACTGGGGAGGCCTCTGCAGTTACTGGAAGGACTCTCCTCCTGCAACACTACGGAAACAAGCACTAAAAGAAATATTAAGCATAGTATAACCATCCGTCCATTAATGGCAACATTTCAAATTTAATCTACACTTCTATAATCAAATAACTATTACACCTTTCCAATTAATTTACGTTTAAAGTGTTAACATGCAATTGAATGGCGATGGAAAGAGAACAAACTACATACTATATACAGTTTCAGTTTAGTATAAGCAATATTGTAACTTTTCATCTTTACTAATTTTGTAGGAAGAGAAAATTTGATTTAGCTAATAAACTGCTTTAGAAAACATTTGAGTCGACAGCATCTTACCGAGAAGTGCTAATTCATAACCCAATGAAAAAAATCTGTTAATTTCTGTCACACAGATTTTTTTCAGTTAAAATAATTAGCGATTTTAAAGATACATTCTAAGAAAAATATACTGTAATAATAATTCAGTTCGGCATGTTAAAAACACCGATTTCTCTCACTTCAAAATTGAAATACTGTGGTATAGAGCATTGTACTGTAGTAAATTTAGCAAATTGATTCTCCTACTACAAAAGAAGAACAATAAAATATGAAAATATATATTTTTAGATATAATCGGGTCATATAAGCAGACTTGATATCACATAAGCAATCGGTGCATTATCCAGATATAACACACGATAAAGTAAGCAACATTAGACAGAAAAAAACTTTTACGTTTCCTATAGAGCGAAAAATATCTAAATGCACTGGATTTAAATGATCAGAAGTCATAATACTGTATATACAACTATATTTAAATTAGTGGAGATACAAACTATAGAAACTAGACGTAAAAGGCAATCTTGTTTATATATATATTAGGCACCTAAAAATTAAAATAATTATTTTACAAACCTTGATATAATTAAAAAAAAACTTAATATAATGAATTTTTAAAATACAATTCATTCCATTTTTTTGCGATCATTGAGGAAAGTTTGTGTTTTCAACAAATGCAGATTTGTCATACAAAAATTTTCTTAGCATAATTAATTGGATCTAAGATAAAAAAAACCTGTAAAATATTTTAAAATTAAACTGTCGGGTGTTCTTGGTTAAAAAGAAACTTATGCCAAAGGATAAATTTCTTTCCTTAAGCCGCAGAGCCAACGTCAAGGCGACACCCATTCTGCGGGGTTTTTTGTTTTCCCAGAAACCTCCCTCATGGCCTGACAACACCCATTCTGCGGGGTTTTTTTGTTTTCCCAGAAACCTCCCTCATGGCCTGACAGTTTGACCGTGAGAGACAAAAACTGGGCTGTCAGTCCGAGAAAAAAATGCCAGTCCAAGCCA